>JAGFPH010012947.1:6269-17594 GCA_018207615.1 Philaenus spumarius | reverse complement strand
AAGCATGAAGTGAATTTTATTTTAAACAATGTGCACTGAATCATAATAATTGTGTTTAAACTACATGTTTCTCAATAAAACGTAATAACTTTGTGTTTAAAAACATAACTAAAGATACTAATCATGATGTGAACTTATTTTAAACAATGTGCACTAAATCATAATTTATTTTGTTATCAAAACAGTTTACAGTTCTGTTCTAACTTTACATTGTGCACGAGATTAAAAAAATTTGTAAACACATTTAATATAATTGAAACATTTATTTTGTACACAAGACCGTTACCTAAAATTATCAACGGACAATTTTACTATTTTATTTCAAACAACTTAGAGACGTCCTTCTCTTGAAATTTATTTGTTTAAACTGTCCAACTGTAAACAGCTAATAGTAAACCTATCTATACACAATTTGATACTGGCAGTATACAAACAGAGTTTGGAGCTATTGTTCAGACTGTACGGACAAATTAATGTAGAAGTGATTCTACAAACGGGCAATATCCACTCCATCTAAACCTAAACTAATTCAGAGTTAGACATTTGATTGCGAACGTTGCCACGAGGATAGCAATTGGGAAATGAAATGTCATTAATTTTCCATTCAATTTCCAATTAGTCTCCTTTTCAATTAGTTTAGCAAGAGATACAACCCTTGTTGCTTCAAATAATTAATTATTTCAAAATTCAATACATAACAGTAAAATAGTTACATAGTAGTAAATGGCCTTATGAACTTGATTTATAATGTATTATTTAAAAACTACCAATTACTATCAACAAATACCATAAGTAATTTGATTGGATGTCTTCTAATCCTGTAGCTTACATTTTTATTTGGATTTTTAATTTAAAAATATTTTATATGTGAAACTTAGACTTATTCGAAATATGTCTATCATTATTGTTTTACCTAAACAATTAAAATCAGTGACACAAATTTTGCAATAGTGATTATTAAAAGTTTTATTAATACACTATAATAATAAACTGCGCACAAACGGAAAGAAAAAAACAAAAAATAATAAAGAAAGCAGTCGCTGGACTGCCAACAGAAGTGGAAACTGTAATGAATATAAATCGTTGGTCATATTGATTTAATCTAAAATTTTATTATTCTAACACCATTTAGAAAATTGGGAAGATCAATGTCCATTTCAGAGGTATTACCAAGTAAACTACATACTCTGCTATATACACATGTGTACTATATATAGTAGAGCATGACGGAAAAATGGGTGACGATAAAATCCGACACACCGCCTGCAAAATATTTTGCATTCGGTGCGCCTATTTTGTTTTCACTTTAAAAAAACAATATTAAAACATTAACAAAAATGATTAACAAAAAGTGTTCATACATTATTAGCATTGAATACGAAAGACTAGAACATATAAATGGAAAACACAAACTGTTTATTTAAGAAATTAACGCACAGCTATAGTGGACATAAGCAATCGTATTGGACTCAATAATAAGAAATTGTATTGGTTTATTTTCTTAACAAGAAAACCTTTTTAAATGTGATAGTAGTTTAAATTTCCATTTCAGTAATATTACCTATTGCAGAGGATTGCATCTTAGATGGACCTTTTGCAATTCAATTTATAAATATTTAATATAGTACCCTTACTTTTTTAACCTCTTTGTGTTCCAATATGTTTATAATGAAGTATTGTTAAAACAAATAACTGAAAATATTAAATCAAATTAGTCAAGTAGCACATTAAATAAAAGTTAATTTTATTCAATATATTTGTTGGTTATTAATCTTATATGATAATTAATTAATACAACAATCTGCCTTATCAACATACACCTTATTAAAGGCCGCAACAATTTATTTGGTGACGAGGATTAAAGATTAAACAAACATTTAATATTTATACATAGAACTGATGTAGGAAATCCTAACCTAGATTATGCAAAAATATTTGAAAACATAATATCATATTCAAAGATATTTTTAAAAAATACATAATTTATCAACTTTAAGAAAATACTAGTGGACCCGGCAATGCTTCGTTATTGCTTGATTTTAGTATATTTATATATAAGTATATTATGTTATATCAGTTACAGCAAAATTAAACATAAACTACTTCAATAAAGTACATTAAGCAACTGCAAAATTAAACATAACCTACTTCAATAAAATAAATTACAACATTAAGGCTAAACAGTACAAAAAAAGTTGTGTTTTTAGCCCAATAGATAGCAGCACTGTCGTGGCCAAATTAATTTTACTGATTACTCATTTATTTTTTATCCGATTTGAAAAAATAAAACTGTTTTGTAATCAGTATAAAGTTGTTAAAGGCGCTATGCTTTCTAATTTTCGAAAACATTTCTTAATAAATTTTTACAATGAATAACTTTTAAAATAAGTCAAAATTTGACTAAAACAGGTAGTCATTTTTAGGGCAAATTTTTTTGAATAATTTTAAAGTTTATTTCAAACAAATCGGTTGAACGGTTTTGTCAGAAACGCGTTTTTAGTTCCAACGTTGTGTCACTGGTTGAACAGGTAACTGACACGCGCACGCACTGACGCGACGCGACGTAGCGCCTTCTCTCTCTCTCTCTCTCTCTCTCTCCTCACAGGCACATACAACCCATCCTCGCGGCTCGCAGCTCCCAGCTCTCAAACAACACACAGCCTAAGACGTTTATGATCCGTTTACGTTTTTGTGCGAAATGATGAAAACGAACAAATAAAGAAATGTAATTCAAATGCTCACCAATAGTTAAAGAGTATATCTCCTCTGTTGATGTAAACATATTTATGTAGCCAATTTCATCTAACTTATGTTTAATTTAATTATAAGGTGTGTTAAACGTTTTTAATCTGTGTATTTAATTTAATGTGTCTACAACTGTTTAAAATTAATTAATTAAAATTAATTAATGCTGGGATCGAGACAAATAAATTTCACAATACAAAACTTGGTCTACTGTACTTTGTCGTCTGACTGTCTGTATGTGTTTTTTACAAAATAATTCATATCTACCGAATGGATTGACCGATTGAGTTCAAACTTGACATGAAGTTGACCTAGCAATGATCTATTTAAAATAAATAATGCGTTTTAAAATGGCGACTGTTTCAAAATTTCAAACCCAAATTACCCAAAAACGGTACATTTTAACAAAAAAATGTCAAGACATCTTTTTTATAGCCCTTTTGATTTATCATCGGATAGTGTTACTGTAAAAACAATCGGATGACGGATAATAGTCATGTTAAAGAGCCGATACAGAATAAAAAGGACTACAAAAAAGATGACTTGAAACTTTTTATAAAAATGTATGGTTTTTGGTAATTCAGGTTTGCAATTTTTTAACAGTCACCATTTTAAAACGCATTAATGGATATAATCGCTTATTTTACTTAAAATATATCATTGTTAGGTAAACTTTATGTCAAGTTTAAAGTCAATCGGTCAATCCGTTCTCTAGATACAAATTATTTAGTGAAAAAACAAAATGGCCGCTATGGAGAAAACCAGGGCTTTATAACAGGGCTAAACCGTTTCTTTGATCTCGGCACTGTGCCGCCAGTTTCACTCTGACGTCACAATGCTGATACACGCTAGCTTGTAATATTTGAGTAGTGCGTGCGCAGTCGCTCGCTGTTTTAACTCGATGGAAAGGCTTCAGTAAAATAAAATTTGGATATTCTTAATCTACATAAAGTACGGATTCTAACAGTATAAAAAACTTTTATTTTAACAGGTATTTCGAATTTTAATAATTGAAAGAAAATATTTGAGAATTATCACAGACTGACATGAAAAAGTCACTAAGCGAGGAAATTTTTTATTTTTGGGTTACAAACAAACTTCCAGCGGGAAAGTTGTAGCCATTGAATTGATCTAAACTATCCAATTCACCGATTTGTGATAAAATGATTACATCATTATGAAATCGTTTTTTAAATGAGCGCTAGGAGGTGCCGCGCCACGACTCCCGAAGTACAGTTGTTTGATACGGGAATAACGTTTATGTACATATTGTTATTTTAAGTACTGTAAATCACTTGTCCCCAGGAAAAAAAAGTAAGCATTTTATTTTAACATAAACTAATTATGATTTATAATTAATATTTGATATTATTGAAGAAACATTTAAGTACTCCGCAAATTAGACAACAATGAACAAATTATTTAAAAGACAGCATATTTCTTTGTTATAAAGCAATTCTTTTAATTAAATATGAAGCTAATTTTTTTACGTAATTACGATTTTCTTTTTCCATCATTGATCTCTAATTTTATATCTTTGAATGTACGTAATAATGATATTATTTTTTAAACGTTAACCTCCAACTTAACTTTTTGTGTCCACTTCAATAATATCAAATTTTATTTATAAATTATAATTAGTTTATGTTAAAATAAAATGCTTACTTTTTTTCTAGCTGGCATAATTACCTGGGGACAAGTGATTTACTATATTACATTAAATAACAATATGTACATAAACGTTATTCCCGTATCAAACAACTGTACTTCGGGAGTCGCGGCGAGGCACCTCCTCGCGCTCATTTAAAAACCGATTTCATAATGATGTAATCATTTTATCACAAATCGGTGAATTGGATAGTTTAGATCAATTCATTGGCTACAACTTTCCCGCTGGAAGTTTGTTTATAACCCAAAAATAAAAAATTTCCTCGCTTAGTAACTTTTCCATGTCAGTCTGTGATAATTCTCAAATATTTTCAATTATTAAAATTCGAAATACCTGTTAAAATAAAAGTTTTTTATACTGTTAGAATCCGTACTTTATGTAGATTAAGAATATCAAAATTTTATTTTACTGAAGTCTTTCCATCGAGTTAAAACAGCGAGTTAACGACTGCGCACGCACTACTCAAATATTACCAGCTAGCGTGTATCAGCATGGTGACGTCGTAGGCGATCGATACTGGGTCACGGTAAATGATCAAAATGGTATAGCCCTTGTTATAGAGCCCTGGGAGAAAACAAAGCGTTTCCGGACATATGTCCAATTGATGTGTTTTCTAATTCTTATGTGCTGAATCATATCCTAAAATATTACATAGTCATTACGAAACATCCTGTATATACAAGAAACATATCTTAGTAAAAGTATGCAAAATATACCAATATTGTGGTTACGTATGCTGAATTAATATTTTATAACAACCAAGTGGGACGAGCAGGAAAAACAATACATGTAATGATCTTCAACAATATATGGGAAACGGAAGCATTTCCCGGTGCGAGTCGTCACTGAGCGAGCGTTTGGCGTGATGAATTTGTTTGATGGCGCGCGGGTTGGGAGGGGGGAATACGCACGAAAAAATACTAGAGATAAACCTTGCAAAATCGATTCCGACGGAACCACTGGTTCGATCTTCAGTCTGAAAAATTATTAATTCATTTCTCCATCAAATCTTCAAAATGACTACCTGTTTTTCTTTAAATAAAAATTCATTTTAGCAGTTACAAAGTAATTTTTTTTATTAAATAAAAAATAAAAAAATCGTTAGCATAGCGACTTAAAGATACATATTAGAAGTACAAATCAGTTTTCAAACCAATTTTTACTCAAAAGGTAAGCGAGTAATCGGTAAAATGAATTTTCATAATTTTGAAGCGCTACGTGGCGGCAGTATTTGGAACTACTGCCGGGGTGTTTAGCCTTAAGGTTGAGCGAGGGTCTTGCCAGTTTCGCGACAGCCTTGAGAGAGCTTCAATCTTTTGGCGCTGGATCGCTAGTAGTAGCGAACGAAACTGTGTTCTCCCACCACCTTGCCTTTCTCCTCTCTCTCTCTCTCTCTGCAAACATCTCTTTCAATTTCTCAATCTAACAGATCAAACTATACTCGCGTCCAAGAAATTAGGCGGGTGATAGAGATGGCGGTGATGCCACTTCGTGCTGTATTTATTTATACAAATACACCCGTCAAGTAAAGATTTTTGAGTGTGCTTTCTCTCGAGCTTGTGAATCTGTCTACAGGGCATAGTGAAATAAAATTATACCACTGCCTTCAGAAAATGCTACTGATTCCAATGGTATGACTTTTATTTTTATAACGGCAGCAAATAATTAACAAAAATAAAAAACCTAAATTGTAACTTAATTCAAAACCGCCATGTATTGAATTTTTCACCAAGCGAGGATTTTTTTGTCTTTTTGGTCAGGAAGATTTCGTCTGCGGTAAAGTTGTAGAAAATCGTATGAATACAATTTTTTGTTCGAAACTTTTTTTTATGAGATTCTTAGTTTAGTTGTAAAATGCATAACTGTATGAAACAAAAACAAAGACACGCGGGCGCTCGGCGAGAACCGTAGCTCGTAACCCTTGTTTAATGTTGTAAGTTGCTATTTTATATTCAAGAGTAAAAAAGGAAATAATTTAAATGTTTATAGACAACATTTCCTTTACATATTATATGATGATGATACCATTATTTTTTTCGTTAAGCCATAATTCCAGTTATTTTTTTCTTATCTTAATAAAATTCCAACAACGTTTTTTAGACTTTTTAGTTAATTCCTGAAGCGAACTAACTCGTACTGTGTGTGAATAAGAAATGTAGGCTACATTTTAATAATAAAAAAATAATTAAAAATTGTATTTTCGTAAGAAAGTATTTTTAAGCCTTTATTCATTTTGTTGTTCATTTAACACCCCACAGGAAACATGTGCGAGATTGAAGACACCACGGTCGTGAACAACTTTACTTCCCATAATTTTCCTATATCTCGTTTTTACAATGTATTTACAGTATTCTATATTTACATATAATTTACAAAATTTATAAGTGATTCTGTTTGTATACAAAGTACAGTAGCCTAATTAAAATTTATAGGAAAACCAATTTAAAGAAAAATCATTAATTAAATATAATTTTAAACTAATATAATTACCTTTTATAATATATCCGTCTTGTGACTTCGTTTATTTTGTAAGTTAATACGCGTTTCGGGTCCGTGGTCCCATCATCAGTTTAACTCAAATCTGCTCCGTTGGAGGTCGTTAAATATTTATATTAAAAACACATAAAACACAACAAGTAACCTGCACATACATAAACTTAAGTTTCGAGGGCAACATCACGATGCACACTCTAAATGGTAATTATATTAATTTATAATTATATTTAATTTATAAAAGTGACTCTATTTAGAGTACATTTTAAACTTTTTCTTTTGTAGGAATGCCCAATATAGGTTTTGCCTAATGGATTCCTATTTATCGCTAAAATATTAAATATCTAACATAAATTTAAATTTATTTGGTACTAATTTTTTGAACATATTGTAAATTATTATTCTCATACAGTCAAAAAATGTTGTTTTCTTTTTAAACATACAAATCATTTTGTCAAAAATATACATAAATTTGAAACGTTACCGGTAATTAAGACGTTACAATAACTGTAAAGTTATAAGCAACTTGATAGTTAAAAAACGAAGTCAGTTAATAGCATTTACAATAACTAATAACAGTCTGTGCCAGTCGATAACACTTTTATAGGAAAACAATTTCATTGCTTATCCCTACCGAGTAGCCAGGCAGAAAGGCAACACTGCACGGTTAGGCATTGTCCTGCGTGAGCGACGGGGTGCGAGCGACGAGCGATTCGGGCGCGCGACCGTTTTGTCCTGTGTGAGCGATCTAGCGATGAAAGCGTAAATAAGGCCAGTCAGCAACATTACTTAAAATATGTGCTTGTTCAAGAATTGTGTAGGAAACCGACTAATGATATTTATTTAGAGAGGACTTGTTACGGAGAATATCACCACCTGTTCCATAAACTGAAAACCTGTCAAAATGGACCTGAGTTGTTTCATTCATATACTGGAATGCTACCAAGCACATTTTTTTATATCGCTGATGCTATACGAGGTGAAATAAAATATAAAGAAAGGAATTTCCAAAAACCAATCTCCGTGGAAGAACGACTGTTTAGAGAATTAACTAGCTGGTTTTGTATATGCATAGTAATGTAATTGTGTTATAGTAGTACACATGTGATATAAAAGTAAAAAATATAAATTAAATACATCCGAAAATTGAACAAAGATGCCCAGTTTTAACATGACATTCAAAACCAATGTGAAAAATAAATGATATACAATACAAAAGTGGAAAATATAACATTAAATGCATAAAAAAGTGACAAAGAAAAAACCAGTGACAACTAATTGTAGATCTACTCCGTATCTGATGCACTCAGGAAATGCGCAGTATGAACAAGCGACGGAGCGACCGAGGCGATTTGAAACAAATATTTTGTTCTTGTCGCGTCGCGCAAACATCGCTTTATCGCTCTGATCGCAGTGTAGGACACTCCTGGGAGATAACCCAGTTTGTTATTTTCGCGTCGCTCGCATCGCTCGCGTCGCTCGCACCCCGTCGCTCACGCAGGACAATGCCTTAGTGTTGCCAATTCGTGCGTGGAGTAGGCGAATCTCGACCTTCCGTCGCTAGGCTAGTTACATATCCAGCAACACCGCAATTTCTATCACCCGCCTAATTTCGTGGCCGCGAGTATAAACTTCTAATCCTCATTCACTTTACATGGAATTTAGTTGCTTTTTCTGTTTTCTGGGGAATTTGTTGATTATAATTGATTACTTCTGGTTACATAATACAATTACAGAAATAATAAATGCTTTGCATGTCTTTAGGATTAAATATAAACGAAAGTTGTTTTAAAAATACGCAAAAATCAATCAATGATGAAACTGGCGAATTATGAGACAAGTATTAGGCCTTCTTGTAACAATAGTAGACCTATAATAACTTGAAATTCGCCCTTCTTGCTTGAATAGGTTTAATTAAGTTATTATGTACATTTTTATGATAACTTATACAGAATGTTGCAATTAAATTTTGTTTACTCTTTTTAAAGTTTATTATCGTGTATACATAAATAAGTAATTAAAAGTAAAACAATATTTTGAGAACTCTATATTCAGAGTGTTTGAAAAGTCTGGAAACGGCTTCATATAGCAAAAAGGTCATGTCTTACAATATAGAAATAAATGCAGTTACAAACATACATAAAAGACCCACTTTTTTGGGAGTTTGAAATTATTGTTCGCCAGGTAGAAATAAATGCAAATACACAAAATAATCAATGAAAACTGCATTGCATGCTACTTAATTCTTTTATAACTTTAGACGTTACCTTTTACAATGAGATATAATATACTAAATGTTATTAATGTCCTAAACTTTGTTAAATAACGTGATTAGAATAATATACTAAAATAGAAGAAAATATCTAAACTTTGCTTGAAAAACAAGTACAGAAAAAATTAATTTGATAAAAATTAAACAAAAATAATTTAATACAATAAAATATTTTTTTATTTTAACCCTAGAACCGGCAGACGGTACATAATGTACCGTCACTCCAACACATTTGTAACGAGTGATTGTATTGAATATTTGACCCTTTAAAAATCTTTCAATCTCAAAAAGACAAACACCATTGGAAAGGTCATGTATCAAACTTTAATTTTCGTATTTATAATTTCTTTCTAAAACGTATATTTACGTATGTAATCGTCGTTTTAAAATTGTAGATTTCTGTAAACCTGATTCCACGCGTGGATTCGAATACAATTAATTGTACTGTTATTTCCCACTTATTCAACGTCCCAGACCATCTACAGTAATATTTTGATCAAAATTATAAAGCTACCATGGGATTCGTCAATATTTGATCTATCTAAAGATGCCTTGCAATAAGATGTCAGTACCATACAATTTGAATGACTAAGCTTTCTGTAAACCCTTGCGATTCGGCACAACAACCAACATCCGCAGTCACAGCAAGAGAGCGTAGACTGGGGAGGTTTGCAAAAGGGGAAGGAGGAGAAATATTGGAATGGGTAAGCAGTGAGCGCAGGGTTGCGTCCCGATTTTGTTGAAGGCGGTTTCCAAAACCTAAGGGTGAGTTTATTTCTTGAAGGATTTGAGATAAACTTATGTTGTTTTTTGTAAAAAAAAGTTCAAGAGTTATAGATTAAAACGCTATAATTTTCACCTTAAAAATTATTTTAATACGTTTGTAAAAATTCACTGAATATTTTAAAATGTTGAAATACGTGATTTTTCAAAAAATAGAATATGGGACTTTTATCACCATATTTTAATAAGAATAACTGAAAAATTTAGTTTTCATACGCTCAACCGTTACATAGATGAACTCTTCCCAAGAAGTCGAAAAATGAGCACTTTTACAGCCCATATTTCGCAAAATATTCGTTGTATTTTTTTTTTGTCTAATTTATATTGATAACATGTTAGTAGGTTAATAGTTTTCAACACAAAAAAACATGAAAAAAAAATATGTCGTAAACCCATCGCACAACCTTAACAAACCACATTATGATAGTAAAACATGTGCTATTATAATCAGCTGATCTGTGCTATTATATCTGTTCAATAGAACTCCAGATGATAATAAAACATGTGCTGTTATAAACAGCTAATCTGTGCTATTCAGTTGACCAGTAAAACCAATGTTAATGAATAGAAAATATTTTAAATTCCATTTTGAAAATATTAAATGAAGGAATAGCAAAATTTTAAGACTAATGGGCAAATATAGAGTTAATTACCTTTCTTTTAACACAAACCGTATGTCAATCGGCCCAATAGAACTTTAGATTTCACTAGGAATAGGCTTACAAATTTTACACCATATTAAATTGCCATAAGAGATTATAATTTCCGTTTTTAGAAAATTTAGTGGGGTAATAGTTGAAATCTAAGTAAAATGGGCAAATATACAGACAATTACCTTTATTTTGGTACCAACTGCGTGTATATCAGTCCAGTAAAACTCGAGATCTCACTCGGATTACAAAAATAATTCAAATTAATATATAGATTTATTCAAATATTTGTCAAGAATTAATTGTATATTTTATTCAATTTCAAATTGTACCAATCAATGTAAATATTACTATTCAAAAATTGATCATACGTAATAAAAGCTGTAGTCTATATGTATGGATCCAGAACAGCTGAAATTGTTTTTTAGAAATTCAACAAAAAATGCAAAACACTATTATTGTAGACATAATATTGGAAAAAACATTGGATTGTCAGCCGGAAATACGAGGTAATTAACCTTTCTAATATATTCACTATTATTGTAACATTGAAAAGTTTACTTTCTAATAAATCAAGTCAGGATTTAAATCAAAACACTGCTTCTGAGTTACGCATAACTAGCCTGTGTTTCAAATTTGGACAACCTTTTGCAAATTACAAACAACTGTAAGACTTATGAATGGGCAACTTTATCATGTAAGGCTTCTGTAAT
>JAGFPH010012946.1:4803-16904 GCA_018207615.1 Philaenus spumarius | reverse complement strand
AACACATTTTATAAAAATAATTCGGGGTACAGCGAAGCCTAAGCTCGGTCAAGTCCGTCGTTTTGGTTCGGGTAAGACCGGTAGAAATATATTACAAGGGGTTGCGGCAACGCCTATGGTTAGTCTAAGCTTTATTTCGCCCAAGTACGAATTTCGAGGGTTGCGGCAGAGCCTTACGTTCGGTTAATTACGGTTTGCAAGTCTTTATTTTGACTAAGTCCGATTCGGGTTTACTCGGGCCCCCTCGGTAGTGTTCGGGGTTTATATAATGCACTTTATACTATATCCCGACATCACTATAACAATTTAAAGCTAATAATTTCTCTTAGTGACCTTCGGTCGGATTCGGGAACGATCGGTAATGTTCGGGGTGTTATAATACAATTTATACTATATCCCGACGACACTATAACACCGTGCACCTGGTGCAAGGTTGCTGACGGATGGTAAACTTATATACTTCACAAAACAGTAGATTCTCAACAGAGTCGGCCTAGCTTAACCGCTAGCGCTGCGGACTCGGGTCATGGTGATACCCGGTTCGACTCTCGGCGACACCCAAACTTTTTTCAAAGCAAAAAATTAAATTAAATTAAATATTAATTATTACAAAACAAGATGGCTGCCAAAAAAAAAAGATGGCGGCTCAAAATTCCCCAAAATCTTTAAAAATCCAAAATCCCCAAAATTTCCAAAAATCAAAAATCTTCAAAATTCCACAAATTCCAAAAATGTTAGGACCCACCAAAAAAAAAACCCAAAATCCAAAAATGTTAGGTTAGGACCCCAAAAAAAAAAAAAAAACCCAAAATCCAAAATTCCCAAAAAATGGCTTAGGTTAGGACCCAAAAAGGCCCAAAAAAATACCCAAAAAAAAGGGGGCGTGGCTTGGGTTAGGAACCAAAAAGACCCAAAAAAATACCCAAAAAAAGTGGGCGTGGCCCAAGGTCAATGACCTTCCCCACTCCATTTTACGCCAGATCATCCGGAACTCTACTAATGATAATCCGAATACCAAACAGTTCACGTGGGTAGTCAGACAACTAATGTTTCGTAATAGTGTTCGGGCTTCTGAAAATGCTAACTGCTTTGAGTTTGACCTTAGCTCACTTCTAGGCCTTTTTGAGTTAGGTCATAATCAGTGCGATCTCTATCATATTAATGATAGTGAAATAGAGACTGCCACATTGGCCATGGAAAATTATAGTAATTCAAATTTTTAAGGACGAAATTTTGTATTACATTTGTGGCGTGATTGTGAGACGTATAGAAAACAACATAAACTGTGCCAACTGTAGCTCTTTGCTCTATGCAAGTGAATCCGATTTTAGGGCTCATACAGGACTCACTGATTTTAAATCTAAAGGAAAATTAATCAGATCAAGTGAGGATGTATTTAAAATTGTGAAGTATGCCTACATGCTCAAGTTATCAACATCAGAAAAAAATATTACTTCTTACAATTTATCAATGATAGGTTGTAACCATTTCAAATGTAGTATTTTCAAAGGGCATGTAGGTAACAATGAATTTACAGGAAGCCATGAGTTATTTTTGATTAAATCTGTAACCCAATTATTTTTTAAAATAATTTCATACCATATTGCAAAACAGAAAACTTTGGACATGACAAAAAAATCAAACTTAGGAATAAGACAAAAATTTACCAAATTAATTTTATTTTCTAACATGTAAATATTATCTTTGTCTTGTTTGTACGTCTATGTATCTTTAATAAACTACAATACAAAATTGGTTGTATTATTTTCCTTATTATTACCTTGTACGTCATTTCTTGTATGTGTTTGTACGAATATTAATACTTGTACACTGATATTATGAAAATTACCAAGGCATAATCTTAATTTATAATAATGTAATATTCTTAATTATAAAAATCATTGTATAATCAACAACAGTTACCAACATTTACAAACAAAACTGCATTGTGAAATATAAACATATTGAACGATCTACAGAGTTTTAAACTGTTGGAACAGCGTTATTGTAATGCCTGCCGTGTGTGCCGCTCGTGTTCTTGCCCACTTACGACGCCTTCAGACCACGGACGCAACCCCAGATTTCGGCTCGGGTTCTGTAGTCCAGTGCGCGATCCATTAGTATATATCGATGGGTTATACAGACAGTCATTACAATTTGACGAATACAGGGTATAATACAGTGGATTCGCATAATGTTCCGAGTGGTTCAGGGAAGTACTTTGGGGCCGATTTTATTGTTGATTTATATAAATAATTTGAACAAATTAAATATTGAGTTCAAATTTTTTCTTTTTCTGATGACACGGCTTTTTATTTGAAGAGGAAAGCTGGGAAGAAGTACAGGGAAGGCATTGAGGTTTTTGGCTTCAATGAAAAAGTTTTTTGAATAATACGTGTTAAGGGTCTGCTCCAGTAATCGAGAAAGCAACCGGAAGCGCAACCGCTTCTCACTGTTTCCCTATCTAAACAGTGCAATCTCTTGCAGCTGAACGCTTTGACATTGCCTCATTTCAAACCATTTTATAAATCCATCTTTTGTAATTGAGTGTTGAAAAAAAACTTAATATTTTTTTAAAATTTCGAATCCGGCTTGCAAATTATTTTTCATTATTAATGTTTTATTGTGTTAGGAAAAAAATTCACAAAATGTCAATTACATAACAAATCAAAAGCATTTATAAAAATGTAAATGGCAAGACGGATGCGTATTGTCACTGTGCTTAAATTGAGACCTTGTAAACAATTTTATGATAAAAAGTAAATGAAATAAATGGTTTTAAATTTAACATTGCTCTTATGGGATACAAATCTAAGATGGCCGCCAATACAGCAGACCCTTAACTCTTGATGTTTCTAAAATTATATTTCAGCTTTCGTTGAGAGCTTGCACTGAGCCTGATCTAAAGCCAAAGTCTTTAAAACTTCTTTCTTGTACCTCAACGAGGCGTGTCCATGCGAACATATTGAATGTGTTGATAAATGTTGTATATTGGAGTAATGTTTGATAAACGGACAGAACACGTCAAATGTGTAAAGCAAAAAAAGACGCAAATTAGTTTATGTATTTAAGCATTCTTAGAGAAATCCTTAATATTCAAGAGCTGAAACTATGTTACTATTCACATTGTCAATCATTATTTATGGGGGCATAATAGCTTAGAAGGAGGTGCCTTTAAACCAATTCCTAAACCTCTTAACACACCTCTTCAAAAACCTATACCTATATTTCAAAAAGCTCCATTGCGCTGAGGGTGTTTTTTTTTCTACCGAGACAATTTTTAAAGAATTTAAGATTATGAATCTAAAAAATGTTTATGTCAAAGATCTAGCAATTTATATTTTTAAAAGTTACCCAGATATTTTTGAAGTTGCCGAACATCAACATTCGACACGCAGCTCAAAGTCATTTGGAATTTTCATTAAAAAATTAAGTAAGACTGTCAGCAGATGACTTGAATGCATGCGAGGGGGCAGCGGGGTGCTGGAAGAGTTCTCCCACCACAGCACTAACTACTGGTAGGGGCTGCCGTCACTACCACAACCACGCTACTATTGGCGAGGCTGTTCTAGCCAATAACGGCCGAATTCCATACGCAAGCATTCAAGTCATCTGTTGACAGTACTCTGTCATGAACTCACTTTATACAGGATGGAACAAAGTTAGTGTAAAAACTTTGGGAGATGGTTCTATGGGTCAAAATAAATAGAAAATTAAGAATAATATGTTTTCGAAAAACTCTTCATTTTCCAAATAACCGCCATTTTGTTTCTTTTACTAAATAATTAATATCTAGAGAACGGTTTAACCGATTGAGTTCAAATTTGGCATGAAGTTTAACCTAACAATGTCCTATCTATCTTAAGAAAAATAAGCGATTATATCCAATCATGCGCTTTAAAATGGCGGCTGTTTGAAAATGTCAGACCTAAATTACTCAAAAACCATACATTTTAACAAAAAATGTCAAGGTACATTTTTTGTAGCCCTTTTAATTCCCTATCGGATGATTTAACTTTCAAAACAATCGGATGAAGAATAATAGTTAAGTTAAAGATAATGACAGCCTACAATATTGGCACATACAATACTGCGTTATTTACTGAGTTGGTACAGGATGCCGGGTTGAATAAACCAATTAGTACACATAACTTAGCTTTATCTTTCATTCGATTGTTTTAACAGTTATACCAACCGATAGGGAATCAAACGGGTTACAAAAAAAGTGTCCTGACATTTTTTGTTAAAATGTACGGGTTTTGAGTGTTTTAGGTTTAAAATATTCAAACCGCCGCTATTTTGAAATACATGATTTAATATAATCGCTTATTTTTCTTAAGATAAACCATTGTTAGGTTAAACTTCATGCCAAGTTTGAACTCAATCGGTTAAACCGTTCTCTAGATATTAATTATTTAGTAAAATAAACAAAATGGTGGATACTTGGAAATCAATTTATTTTGACCCATAGACCCATTTCCCGAAGTTTTTAACACTAACTTTGTTCCACCCTGTATAGCTCATGTTTTATACAGGAATCTTCAAAATAACTTAATTGAGGAGGTAAAATGCAAAACGTGTTTGTCACCAAAAATTCAAAATGGAGTTAGCAGTATCTTTGCACAGTACTGCTTCAATTCTTTATATTTAGCTGGTTATTAGCTTGCAAAAAAATTTTTGTCCCATATTAAAAGCACATTGAAAATTGAAGTTTAATGCAAAACGTGTTTTGTCCACATGAAGTATCCTCTCAAACAGTGTTTTGCCCATACAACCAATAACAGCACAGTAAAGTGGTCATGTGACTTGAGGCAAACATTGAAACTGTCAGTGCTTCTTAGTAGTTAGTTGCAGGTTATGTATTGTGAATTTGTGGTTAAGTTGTTTCTGAAGCATTTAGTTATTAGGTTTTTAGTAGTTTTTGCGGCATAATGGATGGTGCTGATGGATCAGTGAGTGTTGGTGAACATAATGCTGGAACTAGAAAAAGAAAATATACTGGTGGAAAAAGGAAGAAGTTAAAAGAAGAAAGGTATGCTGCTCCAAGAAGGGCATTAGTGTTCATCCCATGCAAGCATAACACAATTCGTTTTTCTTGTGGAAAAATAAGGCCCAATGACATCAAAGCCTTTAAGGAACGTTATTTCAAATTCCCTGATAAAGTCAAACAAGACAATCTTATCTCTCATTTAGTACATACTGTGCCTGTAAAACGTCGCAGGCCTAGGCCTAGTGACAAGAACAAAAAGCATAAACCCGGAGGTGAGCATAAATACCATGTTACTTACTACTTACCAACAATGGATGGCAAAAAGATTCCAGTATGCTGTAAGTTTTTTCTTGGAATTACAGGGGTTGGGCGAACTAGGTTAATGATTTAGGTGTAAGATTTTTTTAAACAGACCTGTGAGTTACAAGTTTAATTTAAAGACTTTTTGGAAATAATAAGTTCGGATTGAACACTTTTCAAACTAATTCAATGTAATGATTCATGTTTAAGATTTTTTAACAGACTTGTGAGTTACATGTTTAATTTAAAGACTTTATGGAACATGTTTGGACTCTATTAAAGTTTACATTCTAAAAATGTTTTATCCACATTATTTCCATTCAAAACATGATTTATCCTAAATTTTCATGCAAAACGTGTTTTTTCCAAATTTAAAATCTAATTTTTTAATATGTCCTGGTTGCCACTTCAATTTTGATGTCATAAATTTAATCTTTCAACTAAATATAAACAGATAATGTTGTATATCAACTTGTTTTATATAGTTGTAATAAATTATAACATTTTTGCTTCTACTGTAAAATTGGATTTCTGTGACAAAACACATTTTGCATTTTTACGTTTTTGTTTAACAACGTTAAGGAATATATTACTAATTGGCTTCTCGATTTGGGAAGGGGCGCTATTGAGAATGTCATTGTATCCATCTACACTGGATTCCACGTTCACCGTGCAGTGCAGGTCTTACGGGAGAATAGACATGCTACTACCATTACAGCGAACATCGCGTTTATTGTCATGCGGGTTTCGTCAACTGACCTAGCGTAGCATGGGAGTTGATGTTTTGTAGTTGGCTATTATCGCTGAGACTGTCGTAAGGATAACATGGCTTATGGGCGCTCTGTACTGCACGTTGAACGTGGAATCGGAACACATTTATTTACCCTCATCTATTGACATATCTTATCTGTCTTACTAATATTTTGAATACTTAGTGTGTTACTGCAGTTATAATTTGTTGGTAGTTTTTAGTCGGTTATTGACTTGTATTCCTCCGTTTGACACTTTTCACTCAAACCTGTTTTATATTTAAACTTTCTTCGCCTAGAATGTGTACCATAGGCCTAAAGGAGACGTGATAGACTTTGTTGTTGCAGCTATCTTAGATGCGGCTAAGATTAAGTTGATTGCTTGAATTTACCTAAAACATCCTGTGGCAAATGGGGTTGACAGCTCAACCATTCTCTTAACATCTTCGTGTCTTTTTCCAGTTGTTTCGGCGTAAGGTTGATATCGTCAAAGATACACTTCAACTGTTTCTCATCGGGTTGTGTAACTGGGATTTTCGCCATGGTCTATAACATTCAAGGTTTAAACATTAAAATCCATAAAATTCCCGGAGCTCGAAAATCTACGGGAAATCTGCAACAAATGAAATATTAAAATAGAACTGGTAAATATACAATATTTACACTATAGCAACCAACTTTGAACATTTATATTCAGTTAATTGTTTTTCACAACCAACAGTTTTTTAAGTTAGATTAACAAAAAACAAACACAAAAAAATAAACGAAAAATGCTTACTGTATTCAAACATCTGTTGTTACATAATACAAATAAAACAACTGATTTGGATCATAAGCTTAACACAATTTTAGGTTAGGCCCATACTAAACCAACACACGTTTCTTGAAATCATTTTTACATTTATTACCAAAGCAACCTAATTGGCTAATTTAGAATCAATTACTTCACAACCAACAAATTTGTATATGTTTTGTATATATTTTTTGTATGTTTACAAAAAACGTGGCCCTGACTCGCTTTGGCTTTTTAACTGTCAAAATCGGTTTTCCCGTACCCGAAAACATATAAATCGATACCCCACACTAAATTTTCAAAATTTTGATCAAAAAACATGACCCCGGCGTGATACGACTTTTTAACTGTCAAGATCGGTTTTCCAGTATCCAAAAACATATAAAACGTTACCCCACACTGTATTTTCAAAAGTTTGGTCCAATATTTTCAAATAGTTTGAACATTTTGGAAACTCTGTATCTCAAAAACTACTTACAAATTTAATATACAATGAAAGTTTAAGGATTGTGTACTACATAATGATTTCTTCTAAATAATTTTATTTTATAATTTTGTTTATGAACTACGTATAACATCAAATTTAATAAACGGTACCAGATAACTGCCACATACTTTCTCCCAGTTGAAACTTTATACCTTCCCAAGAGTAGCATAGGAGGTGGTTATTTAGAATTGCTAAAGTATACCATGGAAAATATTGTATGTAACACACATCCATATTATATTATTATTATTATTATTAAAACTATTCTATTGATTTCGAACAAATTTGCACCAAACATGTCAATTAGGCCTGTATAGATGCATGAAAAAAGGTTTTTAAAATTTTTGAAAAACAATACCCTTTTTGGCCAAAAAAAATCCCCCTGTTGTTATTATTATTACTACCAAAAAGAGAATTTTTAGAAAGATGCGATTTTTTGCATATGGTAGGGTACGTTAAGGGCTACAAATGAGCCAAATTTTATCAAAATCGTTAGAGCCGTTTTTGAGAAATTTTGATTTTTTCGTTTTTTGGCCATTTTTTGAGGGTAAAACCCCTTAAAAATCAAAAATTTTAAAAAATGAAAAAACGCCTGGAGATATTCCAGAACTACACCTACATACCAATTTTCATCAAAATCGGACCAATGGTATGGTCTCCTGCTCTGTACACATCCTAACAGACACACGGACAGACATCACCAAAAAACACTTTTTTGGTTTCAAGGAACACCAAAACAAATAATTTCGCTAAATATATTTATGAGTTCAGGGAGCACCAACACAGATAATTCCACTAAACAATCTTTTGGGGTTCAGGGAGCACCAAAACAGATAGTACCATTAAAAATTCAAATTCGAAAATTTGGACGAAAACAATACTTTCTCCATATACTACGGAGAAAGTAAAAATCAAAGTCTACAGATAGAGTGGGCAAATCTATATGTTTAAACTACAAGTTTCAAATCTTTATATATATTCCGTATATATAAAAGAGGAAGTCCTGACTGACTGACTCCATGACACTACAGCCTTAAAATTTTCTGGGTACTTTCTAACATTACACAGAATTACACTAAGAACGGAGTTTGCAAAATATTGATTTTAAGGGTTGAAATTGGTCAAAATATGGGGGTTCACTACCAGCTATATCTATACTAATATTATAAAGACATAACATTTTGTTCGTTTGTTTGTATGTAGGGGGTAACCTCTGGAACTGCTGAACCGATTGGAAACATTGTTTTACTAATAAAAAACTACACTATCCTTGACTAACATAGGCTAGAATTAATTTCGATTTAAGGGTTGAAACAACCCCTAAAACAACAAGTATCAATTGTTATAGTTTCCTACAAACAATATTGTACATTCATTTCTTACTAGCTGACCCGGCAATGTTTCGCTATTGCTTAAATTGAAACTTTGAAAGCCTGTAATTCGTATCCCTGAGGGCCGATGTAAATTATAATGGGATTCTGCTCATTGCTTGATTTACCTAACCTAAAATTATATTCAGTTTTTGATCCAAATCAGTTGTTGATCAAAATCAGCTGTTGATCAAAATCAGCTGTTTTAAGCTTTTCATACAAACAGCTGTTTCTGATAAAATCAAAAGAAATATTTCTTCTTCTTCCTTAAGATTGACCTTCCATAAGATTAACATTGAAACTTTGAGGGCCACTGGGGCGTAGCCCTAATGTCCTAGGACTTCGGTAAATGGCCTAAAACCTTCCCAGGGTTAACCTGTGTTACTATGCAAAATTTCAAAGCAATCGGATGGACGGTTTGGTAACGCATAAAGGACAAACAGACTGACATACATTGAATTTTATATATATAGACAAGACACATAGAAAAAGTAAACTAGATTTTCATTTTGTCGCGTGCTGCTAAGAGGTGAAAATGTGATAACAACCCCTAAAACAATAAACAGTAATTGTTATATTTTACTTAAAGTTGGTGAGCTGAAAATGTGTATATTTATTTCTTACAAGACACATAGTAAAGGTAAACTAGATTTTCATTTTGTCGCGTGCTGCTAAGGGGTGAAAATGTGATAACAACCCCTAAAACAATAAACAGTAATTGTTATATTTGACTTAAAATTGGTGAGCTGAAAATGTGTACATTTATTTCTTACAAGATACATTGAAAAAGTATCATAGATTTACATTTTGTCGCGTGCTGCTAAGGGGTTGAAAATGTATTAACATCCCCTACACAAAAAAGGTTGATTGTTAGACTTCCCTTATCGCTAGAGAACTGAAAATTTTACACTTTTTAATTTTAAGTGCTTATCGGAAATAAAATAAATAACACACGCAATTGAAATAGTTACGTTTAATGGGTGAACTGGGGTGTAACAGCCCCCCATTACAATAAAAATAAATTGTTATCCCTACTTCCCATGATTGACATATTTGTTTCATAAGTGGTAATCTGTTTGCGTTTGCTTCACCGTGGGGTTTGGCGAGCGAAGCGAGCAGGGCGTAGCCCTCTAGTAACAGATACAATAGCTGATTGAAAATTTAGAATCAGTTAATTATGTTTCACAACCAATAGTTTTTTAGGTTAGATTAACAAAATAAAAAGAAACGCAAACAAATAATTTACGAAAAAGGCTTAGTGCGTTATATAATTATCTGTTGCTACATATTACAAATAAAACAGGTGATTTGGATTGTATAAGCTTAGCTCAATTTTAGATTAGGCCTTTACGGAACCAGTTTAATTAGTTTAGAAAAGTTAAGGTGAATGGTCAGAATACCTGGACTTTTTCAACGTTTATAGTTGCGGTCCAAATGAGGGAGTCGAATGTCGGTCAGAGCGTAAATCTAAATAGACCAGTTTCAGCTTACCCAACCAACAAATCTGTCCATTAACGCACCTTCAGTTGTTATATAAAACACAGTTTTGGCACAACACAGAACACAGATCACACACTCGGCACTTGCATCCACCATGAGACCAACCAGGAACGATAAGACGCAACTACTAACATTTTTACTTCCTGACTATTCCAAGGTTTTATTCATTATATATTACTTACATTATATTACTTGATTGTAACGGAACGACCGCTTTTTAAACTGGAATACGTTTTTTCTACTCTGTTCTTATATGTTGAGATTTGTTAAGAAGACATTGTAATTACTGTAACTTCTTCTGCTAAATTCGCAATTTTATTTGGAAAGTAAAGTTAGGTTGAAATAAGTAACAATTGTTTTTTTTAAGCTTAGTAAACTTTATTGTACAAACCTCTTGATTTATCAATCTATCAATCAATTTATTTCCTTAAATAAATAAATAAATCATAAATTGCATATACAGGGTGTCCCCGAACTCTCTGGACCCCTTTTGTGGATATGTTCCTGGGATCCAGACAAACATATTTCACAATATAAACATGGGTCTACGGTGCTTATTTTTTCGTCTGTCTGTCTGTATATGTTTTTTTACAAAATACTTAATATTTTTTGCAGTAGAAAAGATATTGAGCTTAAACTTTGTATAGGCCTACCTATTTGTTGCGTAACCTTTTATCACTGTACGAAAAATTAGAACATTTGAAATATTTTCAAAATGGCGGCCATTTATAATTTTTAATGTCAAATTTCTCAATAACTAAAGGAAAAAATTACACGAGACAAAAAAAGTTTACTTTTTTAATCAAAAATACAATGGTGTTATTATTTTGGTTGTAGCTCAAAGAATAACAGAGATAATGAGAAAAAAAGGAAAATTTTATTTCTTGGTAGTTGCCAACGATACCCAGAATGACTCTAGAAACAAAATTTTTTAAAGTTATTATGAGCTAAAATAATAAGTTATTTGGATAATGTTCCGAGCACTTTTTGAGCTGATTCCGCTAGCAAAAAATAATGAAAAAAGTTCATATATTCATAGGTCCGGAAATGCTTCTTTTTAGAGTTACAGCTGGCGAAAGATCTCACCCGTGTTTCAGATTACTCTGAGAAACGAATCCCTATTGAAATATGTAGGACGTTAATTAAGGTGTAAAATTTAATTGAATTTACATAAAATTAGCAGATAAATTTAATGAAATAGGTCCCTTTTCAGTAACTGCAGTAATTGTTGCGATATTTGACCCAAAAAGCATTAAAATATTTTGTTTCTAGAGTCATTCTGGGTATCGTTAACAACTACGGAGAAATATATCTCAGGAAAAGGGGTCCAGAGAGTTCGGGGACATCCTTTATATATATATTATAAAGGAACAAAATAATGCCCACATGGGTCTGTAAGTGGGAACGAGTCGCTCAATATGTGCACAATGAGGATAAAAGTAAACAAAATAAAAAGATTCCATTAAACATTATCATGTCGAGCTGAGTCAATCCACTAACAAAACTAAACTAGACCTATTATTAGGTTTCCAAAGAAGTTGCCCCTGCAAAACTGACATAAAACAAAATGCTATCATTTATGTTGAAGCGAAATACATGTTGCGCCTTAGACCAGTAGTTCAGTCGGTACATATCAGACAATGAGGGAACGATATGATTAATATCTATCTGTAAGTAGACAAGATAAACTGTTCGGATGCATCCCTTTCCAATTCAAACCGCCATCCATTAACAAGCCTTTTAAAATGAAATAACTTATAATTTTCAAACAGACGTAGCTTGCCCGGAAGATTTTGATACAAAACTTGTACTATATAATGCGAGTTGGTGATAGAAAACGTTTTTATTAGCTTGTTAGACCTTATCCTGAAGAAATTAGAAGAACGCGTTAAATGTTCATGATCAACTTTTT
>JAGFPH010012945.1:10976-28168 GCA_018207615.1 Philaenus spumarius | reverse complement strand
GATAGCTCAGTGGTAGAGTGTTGCCCCGGAAAGGCAAAGGTCCTGGGTTCAAATCCCGGTCTTGGTCCATGTTTTTTCACTTGTAATTTAGTTAATTTAACCCTTGCTGAGGAAGCGTGTAAGCAGGTAATTTATTACAAATTAAAAATAATAAAAAATATTAATTATTAGGCACTTCCCGTAATCGGAACCCCATCAAACTTATACTTGAATTAAAGCTCTCGACGAGAAACTTTTGGCAAAATTGCCAGAATTTTAAATTTTGGCAGCACCTTTTGGACGGGAACGATTTATTCAATTTTTTTAATTTCTTCATTTTCCCACTTTGAGCGCATTTAGCAAGAAAGTGGTACGAGATTACAAAAGTTGTAGAAAATTAAATTTCAAAGAATAGATTTTCCGTCAGATTCAAGATCCAATCATCCATTGAGCCACTATTCATCCGAGAAGGGAGGCTCCGCCCAACGTCCTTAAAGCTAGACGATTTCACTGATTCTCTGACATTAATTATTAGGCATTTCCAGTAATTGTACCCCCCTCAACCTTATACTTGAATTAAAGCTCTCGACGTGAAACTTTCGGGAAAATTGCCAGAATTTAACATTTTTAAATTTTGGATGGGAACGATTTTTTAAATTTTTTGAATTTCTTTATTTTACCACTTTGAGCGTATTTAACAAGAAAGCGGTAAGAGATAGCAAAAAATGTTAAATATAAAAGTTGTAGAAAATTAAATTTCAAACCAACGATTTTCCATCAAATTTAAGATCCAATCATCCGTTCAGCCGCTATTCACCCGAGAAGGAGCTCCGGCACACAATCCTTCAAATTTCCCATGTTAATCTTATGGAGATAATGTTTAATGAGTTTGAGTCAGCTGCCAAATAAAACAGCTGATTTATGCTCGATCACCTATGTACAAACGAGCCAAAGATTAATGAGATTCTTTAGCGAATTTTCCAACTGCGAGCGAAGCGAAGCAGCCATCTGGGGCCGAGGCGGGGTTGGGACGCGAAGCGTCCAGGGGCAGAGCTCCTAGTTCATATTATATTGGTCAATATGGAATTCTTGTTGAGAATCTACCTAGCACTTCTTTGTTCTACAGTAGAGTCCCGCTATTCCGAACTAATTGGGACCGAATACTTTGGTTTAGCGGGAATTCGGAATAGGCAGAATTCATGAATAATATCAACGTATTGACTTCTTAAGAAAAAACTAAAATTCCTTCGAGATAGCGAAAACGGAGGAGATAAACGCAACCGGAGGGTGGCAACAACACTACTATTGATTAACCGTTGTATCTATTCCTTCCTTCTTTCTGAAGGATCCGGTATCCGTTTCAACGGAAGCTTGTATCGGTACTTTCCTTCCCGCAAAACGGATGGAAAAGTGAAAGAAACCGGACAATTCCAACAGGCCAAAACGCAACACAAAGGAAGGGGAAAACGGATGGTGTACACTTAAGTGTGTGTAAATTAGTTATTTTTTGTGTTTAGCAGTGATTAAAAATGATTCTACAGAATTGTTTAAAAGGAGCCGACATGTACTGTAAGTAACCAGCTTTCATTCCAATTTGGTTTCAGGCGTTTTCATCAAGCTTAGGCTCTATGTTTGTTCGGAACAGGTGGTCTCTACTGTAACTGAATCGTTCTCGCCGAAACAACACCGCAAGCAAGAAAGTGTCGCCAGCGTGTATCTGCCCCTTGTCACAAGGCATCTGTAGCCAAGGCTGTAAATGGAGACATATTAATATTTAAAAAACACCAACATGAAATACTATATTTCCTTAGAACCTGCGCACATATATTATTTACTTACTTTTATTGCAATTTTTAAATATTTTTAACCATCTGGTATGTTTTTTCCGTTATTAACGTATACCTACCAACCATGTAATCTATCGCATAATATACTATCTACAAACAAAGAGTAGGTAACTCAAAATGGAAACCTAATAAAAGAAATGTTTTAGGGTGTTTCGGAAGAAGGATGGGAACAGTAAAATAAATTAAAAGTGTATGCTATTTGTAATAATTTTTCCTGCTACACACTTCATCAGGAATGGTTTATTTAACTAAACTAATTCAGGGTCGAACGGTAGGTTTGTTTAAGAACTGTTTTATTACGATTACTATTTATTACACGTATCGATCAAATGAATGACTATCAAGTGAACTAGATGAATTGAACCGAATCTTTAAATAGATTTGAACTTTGAATCAGAGTTGTCGCACGTTTTACACGGGTGATTCGTAAAGTACAGTACAAACAGTACATGGGAAATTCAATTTCAAGCAAAAAAAAAAATGGTGAACTTAGGCAACAAATCATGACTTTTGTGAAAAACATGGCACAGAAGGATAAAGATGAGGGAAAAGAACTATAGTCTGACGTTGTAGACAGCCTCCTTCTTGATGTAAAGCACGTGTAGTTCCAGGGCAAGAAGAAGAGGTTACGGTTTTAGTGGGTAATCTGGACGTACCACGAGTCTCACACTCGGTGCTTAAAGCATTTTTCCCTTCAAAAGTTTGCAGGGCTTTACGCTAAACGTCCTGGCTTTGACGGTCTCGGTCCATGTGTTTTAACTTGTTCATTTAATTAAAAAGTGTATCTAAACAAAGCTTTTTCCATCCGTCCCCCTTTTTTTCCCCCATTAATAAGATTTAATTCCAGAACTAATTAGGTAAATAATTTTCACAATCGTTTGTATAGTTTTTAATTAATCTAATTTATAATATTAAGTAAATATAAATTAGATTTTGAAAGTCATGAATTCAGATTTGGCGATTGTAGTTAGGGGCCCCATTTTGACTTCTTCTCCAGAGCTACCAAGAACCTTATCGACTGCACCAATGTTGAACATCTTCGTTTCACCACTCTTGTCAACAGCTGCTCAAATGAATAAAGTTTTTTTTTCAAAGCTGATAGTTAACTACAAAATTTGATGCCAATATTTGTATTTATTGTAGAGTTATTGAAAAACACAGATATTTTTGACATGTTTATATATACTAATTTATGTTCCTTTTAATGTTCTACTACAACTCCTAAAAATTTGGCTAAACATTTTACAAACACTAAATATTAACTTTTTTTATCTAATAAGCTATTCATATAAAAACATTGTAAACAATTGCAGTGTATTCATCAAAATTCACTAATCAATTGTGCCGATTCACTGCAAAACTAATCGCTAACGTTGTTTTGACCTTTGATCATCTTCAGGCAAACAGCCGTTTTAATGAAGGAATTTATAACGGAGCAAACTGCTGTATTATGCTAGATTATCTTTTCACATAAGTTTGCTCTATTAAATTTGTCACTGTTTTTTTTTTTTTTTTTTTATGTGATGTCTGTATGGTTTTTACTTTGACACTATTTTGAAATATTTCCTCCCCAAGTTCTGTTTGGATGATCACAGTGTTTACACACATCTCTTCCGGTGTATCTGAAACATGTGATATACATTTTGTTAAAAAATATAGACAGTAATGTACAGGGGCGTCGTCGAGAGGGCCAGTGCAAATGGGCCCTGGCCCATAGGGGTGCCCAGCGTGGGTGCCTCGGCACTTCTAAATAGGTCGAGATTTTTTTTTGTGATAAAAGAATTACCGTAAATGTAACTTACTATAGGTCAAAGCTCTCAATAAGGGCCTCTTAGACACTCTTAATTACTGTATTAGAGTGTTAAAATAAATAAGTTTCGAAACCGTAGCTTTATTTCGTAACGTAAACTAAACCTAGAGTTAATTGAAGGATGTTTAGAATTACAGTCGAAAGTGCTTGATGCTACTCTATCTCTATCTAATGTCTTGTTTATTTTTAATCCTATAACAAAGAAAATAATTAATGGTTTTCCATTTCCAAGTTGTGGACTTGTAGAACTGTATAAGTAATAAAGTAAATGATTTTTACTGAAGTTTGTGAAAACCAAAAATCACAAACTTCTGAAAAATAAAATTAAAAGATCGTTTTCTTGAAGTGCAGCATGTAGGATGATAAACCCATTCAGTTATTAAGCCATCAATCGGCCTCAACCCACTTCTGTTAGTGTTAATAGGACTACTTCGTTTGAGGTGAAGTGAACTTTGTATGAAAAGCCGTTACAGGCAGCCAACTGCGAAATGATGCAGTGGTTTTTAACGGATTATGTGTTTAAAAAAAGAACAAGCTTTAAAACTCACCATTTAGGCTCTATTTTTTTAAATTCTCCAGGGGAGGACCTCCAACTACTCCCGACAGCTGGCATCCCCAATTCCGCGCACGCCTATGTCCTGGCCTTCAAGGGGCTCAGGATCAAATTGTTTAATTAAAGAATAAGTATGTATTATTTTGTTCACACAATACTCTTGCAGTACTGAATCATGAAGAAAGTGTTGACACCAGTCCTTGAAGTTGCAGTGTATGCTTGTTACGTACTATGAGAACTGTACTGTGGAATGGCAAGGAGTGGAGGTGCGGACCAAACAAGGATCTAGATTAAAAAATATTAGACCATAATTTTTTAAAGAGTAAATTATTTTTAAAATACAGTGAAAATTATTTTTGATTTTCATATTTTTTTCTGTGCATTTGCAGTGTGAAACGTTTAAAATTTCACTTCATTTGTACAAATTAATGGACCGATATTGAAATTCCTTAGCTTATACTGGGTGTTTTTAAAATACAACATCTATTAATTAAAAATTATACAAAATCTGATCTTTGGGCCTTAGAAAACCTGTTTACAAAATCTCCCAACCACACTCCTACCACCCCATCTAGCCTCAGGCAGCTGCCCCCCAACCACACTCCTACCACCCCATCTAGATCCAGGCAGCTGCCCCCCAACCACACTCCTACCACCCCATCTAGATCCAGGCAGCTGCAGCTGCTCCCCCTAAACACGATGGAACTGATGATTACGCGAGTTTTGTTTTTTTATTGTGGGGACTTGCATAGAGGTGGGTGTGAATAACAAAAAAACTGTTTCAATCAACAGTTTTTTGATAAAAAGAAATGAAAGCGTGCTACCAAAATAGTTTTTTTTTGCATCAGTTTTGAATTGGAAAGTATCCCTTTTAATAATACCTGGCAAAGAGGCGTTAAATAATTTTCAATGTATATTAGAAATTTCCATATTGAGATATCCTCTCAAGTTATGCGTACAGGTATTACATTCTTAAACGAACTAAAAAAGTATAAGGTTATTTAAATAAATCAAACACTTTATCCAGAAACAAATGTTTTTCATATTAAACTACTTAATGTACACATTTTCAATGTTTTTGGAGAGTGATTTTTTGTTTTAAACTCCTAATCGGTTTTCAGCCAAAGGTATTAATAAAAAGAGTTTTGGTAGGTTGATTTTTCATAATTTTTCAATTTCCTTTGCCAGAGCGGTACATACACCCCGGTCATTCGACTCTCTGTAGTGTCCTTGCCCCCCCAGTTTTTCAGATCTAGAACCGCCACTGCACCCCATCTCAAAAATTTGTAAGGGAAACATATGGCTTGTGATACATCAAATTTAAAACGAACTTTATAAAACATGAATGCCAGTTGTAATAAAATAAAAATTGCTTAACATATTTTTACGTTGAACCATGCCAACCACTGATTCAGGTCACAAGTAAAGAAATTAAAGTGAAAGTGCAGTTTGCAATGAAATGCATGAATTCATATTTTTTCTTATCAGGGCATAAGATAAGGAATCTCTCTTTATCATTCTGGGATCAGGTTAACTTGGTCTTGTTAGCGAATTTCCATAGGAAAAATGAGCTATTGCAGTGGCCCTTATGGTGAGACCCAAGGTCGGGAGTAGCAAATGAGCACCGATCATGGTCCCCAGAACACGTTTTGGGGTGTCATTAAAAATCATATATATATGTGTTTGCACTCTAGCGGCCGCATTTGGTTCAAATTTGGTACACATGTTGGTTGTCTACGTCGCTCGGACGAGTTCGCTAGCCAAAAAAAATTCAACAACTGGAAGTACGGTTTTTGACCTTAAGTAACTATTTTTTGAGATTTTTTCTACGAGAATGAATGTTTTTTAGAGTTCCTTCTGCAAATATAAAAGTAGGAACTTATTTTGCACATTTTGTTTTTTTACGCGTCCTTATAGCTCGCTTGGTTCCCCCAAAATCAATCAAAACGTAAAATACCATAAAAGTACTCGGTTCAAAGCCATGTGGGGGATTCTACCGTGGGGTTGGCGTGCGAAGCACGCAATGTGTTGTGTGTTGAAGATACTCCCAATACGAGGGTTGGCGTGCGAAGCTCGCAATGCTTTGTGTATTTAAGATACTCCAAATATGCGGAATGGCGTGCGAACCGTTTTGCAGCTATTCAGCACCATCGTGAATGGACTTATTTCCCAAATTGTTTTTTGAAACACTAAAATATAGGCCTATAAACTTAATTTTGGAAATTTGCTCAACTCACGTCAGCGGTTCAGCTGCGTGGTCGAATTATTTATTTCATGCTGTTGATTTTGTGTCCAATCTTAAATATTTAAATTTGTAATAAATTATTATTTTCATAATGAGATAACCTATCTTTATAAAATTCTTGAAAATAATTCGATCACACAGCTGAACCGCTGAAGTAAGTCTAGCGAATTTCCAAAATTAAATTTATATGTTTTAGGGTATCAACCAACAGTTTGGGAAATTGGTCTACTCACGAAATCGCTGAATAGCTGCCTGTGTGTACAAAATATATTAGTAGAATTTGTTTGCAGCTAAGCCTACGGCATCGACTCACACGCTGCTTTGTTCCACTCGCAGCGGGAAAACTAGCTTAGCGAGCAGTCGGGTCATGGACTGCTTCGTTTTGCTCACAGCCTACAAACTTGGCAGTTAGCCTCGGATCAGAAGATGCCCCCACGGTAAAATCCTCCACGTGTACCGGGTACTTTTATAGTATTTCGCTTTTTGATCGATTGTGGGGGAACCAAGCGAACTATAAGGTCGTGTAAAAAACCAAAATGTGCAGAATAATATCCTACATTTATTCTTTTAGATAAAAGGATAAAACCCTACAAAATTTCATTTTAATTAAAAAAATTAGTAACTTCCGGTTGTTGGATTTTTTGGCCAACGAAATCGTCCGAGCAACTTAGGCAACCATCGTGTGTACTAAATTTTGACCAAATCGGACTTAAAATTGGGGCCGTTAGAGAGTGAACACACATATATATATATAATTTGAAATGACACCCCAAAACGTGTTCTAGAGACCATGATCGGTACTCATTTGCTACTCCCGACCTTAGGTCTCACCATAAGGGACACTGAAATAGCTCATCTTTCCTATGGAAATTCGCTAATAAACGAAACAAATGGTTTTAAATTTAACATTGCTCTTACGGGATAAAAATCCAAGATGGCCGCAACTTCAGCACACCCCTAAGTGTCTAAACTGATTGGTTTGTTTCTTATACGTATTGCACGAATGGTAAATTGTATAGCGGAAGAAGTGTTACATGGCTTCTCTTACATTTAATGTTTACCTCTAGTATGTATTGCCTGCTCCGTAACCAGTATTGCCGTATGCGTTGTTCGTATTTTTAGAACTAAGGTAGAACTTGACCACGGACTTCAAAGGTCTCTTCGCCTTTCTCGCCATCTTCTTCATCATCCTGATTTTCCTCCTCAGCTTCTTCTTGTCTATGGTGGAGATTTTCTTGAGACCTTTTTTGAAGATCCCCGTCAGTCCCGGTTTCTCCAACGATCCTGCGTTCGGCCGCTTCCTAGGGCGTCCTCTTCTCCGTTTGGTCGGCGGAGGCGGCGTGTGCACTTCTTCCTCGTATTCTTCCGACTCCATCTCCTCTTCGGGCGGGTCTTCGCTGTGGCTGAATTTCCTGAGCATTTCCGTGAACCATTGGTTCTGCATCAGTGTGTTCGGGTTCAGTGTTTTCTTCAGGAATTCTACGGTCGCCTTCCAGTACTTGTGCTGGAAAAGAAGGTGTCTTTAATTTATATGGTCAGAAATCTCAACGGAGTTTTTATTAAATAATAGGCAAAAAACCCAATTAAAACGTAAATGTGTGCGGTTGTGCGACTCCCGTCAAGAACGAAGTTCACGCCTTTTCTTCGATTCTTTTACCAGCCTTTCTTTTTTTTTATTTTGACCCATATGACTGCCGACTGATTGCCCTTCGCTCGTTACAGAATCACCCTGTATTCATTACAGTTAAGGGTGAAAAATTTTAATGTGTGCGGTCATGGGACTACTCCCGTCAGGAACGAAGTTCATCACGTCTTTACTTCAATTCTTTTACCAGCCTTAACGGCAACATACACACATAATTTTAATCTTTCAATTGCCGTTTATTATTATTTTTTAAAGGAGTAGAATTAATTATAACATTAAAATTACGATGGTAAAAACAGTTTTGTCCATTCATTGTAAATACATCTAAAATTACTTGCTAGGCCTAACCTAAAATTATTGTATGTATGTTGCCGTTAAGGCCGGCAAAATAAATTAAATGTATACACAATAATTTTAGGTTAGGCCTAGACTGATGAACCAACATTTTATGTTTATGGAATGTATTTCAACGTTTGACAATAATATCTGAACTACGCTGGTTGGAACCGATGGTCTCTTCATTTAAATTGATGGGACCAAAACACATGTTTCTTGAAAGTATTTACATTCATGAAATAGCAACCAATTTGATAACGCTTTTTCGTTACGCGTATTTTATATTTATTTTTCATAGCCACAGCAACCAATTAATAACACTTTTTTCGTTACGCATTACATTTTCTATTTGTTAACTCCTACCGCAACCCGCGATAAAGGAACTTCGTTCCAAAAAAACACGGTGATCTAGTATTTATGTGGTAAGTTAGGAATCCTAAAGAAAGAAGGTATTACCGAAATTAAACATACATTCGAGTACAGTAGAGCCCCGCTAATCCGGACGGATGACCGAGAGTCCTGATTAAACGGAATTTGCCCTAAAATAACGTACAATACATGTTTTAAATGAGCAACCATAAATTAAAAATTCAAAAAAACTCCGACACATAACTACCCTCGAAAAAGTTAACTAGAAAAAAGAGCTGATGATCTTCAAATGGCTAAACTGGTTTTCTTGATAAAAAACTCAATCAAAATCGGTTCATCCGATTTGGAGCTACGATGCCACAGATACGCACGTTAAACTTATAACACTCCTCTGTTTGCTTCGGGGGTTAAAAAGGAAAGTAACGTTAAATTTTGAACATGAACATAAAATCTTCTTTCTTCCGTTTAGTCGGATTAACACTCGCGCTGAAAGGTACGTAAAAACAACAAAGCTCCACGATTAATAGTTTTTTGCAGGTATCGATCAACTGACAACTAAAGCGAAGAAAACTAAAACAAGTTACTGGACTTGCAGATATCGGCGTGACGCTATGGGCCGGGTGTGTGGGGAAAGGGCAAGTAGAGAAAAAAACATGTTCCCACACCGCTTTCTAATGCGACTCATCCTTAAAACAAACTAGTGGATGTTTACCTCACCCTTAACACGTTTACTGCTATGCAAATTTCGTATTTCCTATGCTAGGAGCTGACCTTTTATTTTTTATATTCATAGCCTAAATGAGTAGAAATTACTTTATTTTTTATTTTTGAACTTTTGTACGTAATAATCACTAATATTTTAAAGCGGACGCACACGTGCGTCCATAGCACGTAGGCTTAAAATTGGCATTCTCTGTGTTTTGAAAATTCTCCCAATACGGGGATTGGCGTGCAATGCATTGTGTGTCGGCCGCTTCTCATAGCGTTCAGTGTCAAGCTCACATGTGCGCCCTTAGCAGTGAACGTGTTAAACAGAGATGTACCGGGTACTGATGTTTTTAGTCAGGTTAGTAGCGGTTTGCTCAAGTGCCAGCATTCGCGCCGGTAACTGTAGTAAATTCCACGAAAACAGGATGCCCACCAACCCAATTGAATAAAATAACAGAAAAATCACTGTTTGCTCTAATATTTTCATTAACAGCTGATTTAAAACTTTAAAGCAATTATTTGTATTTCTAACTTTTAGGTTAGGTTTGTATTAAAGTGTAGACCTGAGCCTTGCTGGTTCTTTTAACCTTTATTATAAATGCTGTTTTAAAATATACGAAATAATTTGATTTGACATTATTTACAAGATTATTATTAATTAAGGGGTTATTATATTAACTCTACAAATTTATTATAAAGAAAACATAACATGATTATGTGTATAGAAGGTTCCAACGTGGTTGGCGTGCGGAGGGGTTTTCCCTAGTATGAAATAAAAAGCAATTATAAGATATTATTTGTATCTTTATTTTTATATGTAATAATGTATATAAATACAAAAATTTAACAAATAGGCTACTGTTTTATAATCCTTAATGTACACATTTACCCAGTTAAAAATCCCCTCATTATTGTTAGGCCTAGGCCTAGATAAAAGTATGTTGTTTTTAAATTATTTATTTCTGAGTGTATCTTATTAATCTGCCTATGATTTTTCACGGGGCTTAAGCTGGGGCCACACGGTCCGGTTTCTCGGGATCCCGAAATTCGGGATCAAGTTGTTGCGGACACACGGTCCCGCAAAATGCACTCCCGCCCTTAGAACACTGCATAATATTATTCAGTTTAGGACTTTACACTTAGTAGGAACATAAAAACTTGTGTTTTCAAAATAAGAATTTCTAATTGATATATTTTTATACAGTTCTATTTAGAACTAAATTACAAAACTTTTGTACATTTAAAAAAAAAATACAAAAATGTTAACTTATTTTTATGTAGGCCTAAAGTTTAACTTTTTTCTTTCGTTACTTTTTTTGTTTCTTGAGCTAATAACTTTGTAATATAATTAAACAATTTTTTACTGGCACATATGAATTCTTTGAACCTTTCTCTTCAAAAAAAAACTATGTAACACTTTTGGATTGGTTTATAATTACTGTATTTGGCGATTTTTTTTTAAATGTAGGCTACTTGCAACACAAAATGGCTTGCATTTTTTTTCTAAATGGCTTGGCATATCAAAAAAATAACAACGACAATTGTAGTTCTATTTTTCATTTTGAGTTTATATTTTTGAAAATTATTATTAATTATATGATTTAAAATCACTATGCATTGCAATACTTAACCTAAGCCATTGTAGACTATGCGCAATCTCGCATTTAGGTTGGGTGGAAACTTTGTTGATAGCAGTAGAGTAAAGTTACTGACCTGTTTATTTAAATGTTATAGTAGTGCTATCAATGTTTTATATTGTAATATTATTATTTATACTTGCCTTAGCAATAGAATTTATAGTTCTTAATAGAGTTATATAAAAAATATTGATCAATTTCAAATTTCTTATTTTGAAAACACCAGTTTTTATGTTCCTACTACAAGACTGCTAACAAAACTAGGCCTGTTTTGAATAGTAATTTAGGAATACATCCTTTGCAAAAAATAACATATAATAATAAGAAACTGTAGGGGATAAGAAAGTGTAGAGAATAAATCAAAGAATTAAACTGAATACTTGTAAATTTCATAAAAGTATTTGACTTAGCTTTACTTGAATTACAAAGTGAGATGAAACCGCTCGGCGATAAAGGACATACAAAAAATGGCCGTTGGACACCGTGGGAAGTGTTGGTACATGGTTTGAGAATAAAGTTGAGATCATTATCACGACGTTTTAACATCGTTTGTTTTCACGATTTTTAATATTGGAATATGATACGGAAGTTATGGAACTGTAAATACATTGTTAAGTTTTAGTTATTTAAGTATGTAAATATTTAATTGTATGTTTTCCCTCTATAACTTGATATTTTTAGCTATCTTACGCATTATTAACCTAAATCAAACACAATGCCTCTAAAAGAAAGTCTTTAGCAGTTAAAGCTCAAGAAAATAAAAAAAAACGAGAACTAGGGTTCGGGAACTAGGAAATTGTAAAATAATGTTTCGCTGGCTAAACCTTGTGTTTACTTCCTTACTGGCACACTATTTTTAACCTAAGCTCAAAACCACATTTGTTATTTTAACGAGCGAGGTCTACTGTTCACAGAACTACTAGTGTATTGTATTTATAGGCCTACATATATAAAATTTCATCTAAATCGAATATATGTTTTTAGAGAAAATAGATTTTACTGACGATATGTTCAGTATAATTTTAAATTACCACTATATTTATAATCTCAGTCAATTTATATTTTTTTAACAATCATTATCACTGTCACTAGGAATGTCTACAAACATGTACATGCATGTGGGGTGGGTTTCCATGTACATTTTCTATTAGTTTGTCCTTATCAAACATTTTGGAGTTGACAAAACACAACAAGAAGCAATGCAACGCATCCCGAATAACCGGACTGTCTGAACGCAAACTAGAAAATGCACGTGTTTTGTATCTCCTTCCCGTTTCTCGGGATCCTGCAGTGCGGCAACTCCATCCGTTGGAAATCGGGATGTACGTTTTCGACGGACTGTTTGAACTCGCCAATTTAAAACCTTTTGCTGTCTTCATCCCGATTTTCGGGATTCCGAGAAACCGGACTGTGTGGCCCTAGCCTAGTATTTACTTCGCTATTGCTTGCTTTAATTATAAGGGTAATTATTCCATTTCATCCCTTTGACTTAGGTAATTGAATTGCAAAATGTTTTTTTTATATATCAACTAGTAGTTCTGTGAACAGTAGACCTCGCTCGTTGAAATAACAAATGTAATTTTGAGCTTAGGTTAAAAAAGTGTGCCAGTAAGGAAGTAAGCATACGGTTTGGCCAGTGAAACATTATTTAGAATTCCCGGGATTTCTAGTTCTCGTTTTTATTTCTTTTCTTGAGCTTTAACTGCTAAAGATTTTCTTTTAGAGGCATTGTGTTTTATTTAGGTTAATAATGCGTCAGATAGCTAAAAATATCGCGTTATAGAGGGACAACATACAATTAAATATTTACATACTTAAATAATTCAAACTTGACAATGTATCATAAGTTAACTTAAGTTCCATATCATATTCCAATATTAGAAATAATGAAAACAAACGATGTTAAAACGTCGTGATAGTGATCTCAACCCGTGTACAACAATTCCCACGGTGTCCTACGGTCATTTTTTGTATGACCTTTATCGCCGCGAGGTTTCATTTGTTTCATCTCATGTTGTAATTCAAGTAAAGCTAAGTCAAATACTTTTATGAAATTTACAGGTATACAGTTCAATTCTTTGATTTATCCTCTACACTTTCTTATAATAATTTGTCATTTTTAGGCAAATGATATATTCCTAAATTACTATTCAAAACAGGCCTAGTTTTTTTAGCAGTCTTGTAGTAGGAACATAAAAACTGGTGTTTTCTAAATAATAAATTTGAAATTTATAAATATTTTTATACAATTCTATTTAGAACTAAATTACGAAACATTTTTACATTTATGAAAAAAATTACAATAATTTTTACTACTTTTTATGTAGGCCTAAAGTTAAACATTTTCCTTTCGTTACTGAACGTGATTGTTTCTTGAGCTAATAACTTTCTTAATTTTACTTCAATAATCTTTTTACTGGCATATATGAATTCTTTAAACCTTTATCTACAAAAAAGCTATGGAACACTTTTGAATTGGTTTAGAATAAACGTATAAAAACATGGTTGAAATACAAAAACTTGGACGATTTTTAACAAATACGAAGTTTACGGCCATTTTGTGAGCTTACCGTTAGAGATACAGAAAAAATCAAGAATATAATTTTGTTTAAAATTTAATTTGCTTTTAGCAAAATGTTATTAGTTTTCAAAATCGACTTACGGTTAAGCCACAAACTGGCTTTGGAAAAAAGCTTACACTGAAAAAAAAACGGTCCGGCCGCCATTTGTATTTTATTTAAGGGGTTAAAAAAGAAAGATGGAAAAAACCGTATATATACATGGCTCGGCCTAGGAATAAGGAAGATTCATGCGAAAAATCATCAAAATCGGTCAAGGCGTTTGGCCGTAATCGTGAGACAGACACACAGACGAAATGCCGAACGGTCGAGTTAAAACGGAGACCTCGCTTATGCTCGGTCAAAGTATATTATGAAATACGTAATTTTAACTTTATCGGTTATAGGAATTTAGTGCAATTTATGTTTATTGTATAGAGGTAGCTACCCCATTTTAATATACGTGTTTGTAGTGACCATATTATCTAAAAAATATGTGCAAATTATGAAATTTTTTGAGTAGTTTTGGAGAACATAGAATTCCATTTCATCCCTTTCACTAGTGTAATCAAATTGCAAACAGTTTTGTAAATTCGTTAAACGTAATATTATATATGGTTTTAGCTTTATAGCATGTACGAAGTTTACTTAATTTATATTTATTGAACAGAGGAACCCTAGCAACCACTTTAATCTCTTAGACTGTAGTAATTGTAACGTCTAAACACTCCTGGCAATGATATTGATAAACTGTGAAATATTTTTAGTAAAATCGGTCAAATAGTTTTTGAGTCCATAGAGGATAAAGAAGCAAAAAAACAAAAACATTAATTTTCTATTATACTAATCTATATCTATACTAATATTATAAAGCGGTAAAGTTTGTTTTTTTTTGTTTGTTTGTATGTAGGAGGTAATCTCTGGCACTTCTGAACGGATTAAAAAAATAGTTTTACTAATAAAAAGCTACATTATCCCTGAGTAACATAGGCTATAATTCATTTCGATAAAAACCTTTTTTTTATTTCAATATTTGTAAATTTAGCAGGAAAAAATTCTTAGGTTAGGCCTAGAATAATAAACCAACACATGTATTTACATTTATTACCATAGCAACCAATTGAATAAAATAACAGATAATAAATCTGTTTGCTCCAATATTTCCATAAACAGCTGATTTCAAAATTTGAAGCAATTATTTTTGTATTTCTAGCTTTTAGGTTGGGGTTTTAAAGTGTAGACCTGAGCCTTGCTGGTTCTTTTAACCATTATTATAACTGCTGTTAAGAAATAATTTGATTTGAACATTTAAAATTATTTACCATCTTAGTTTTGAGGTTATTATTAATCCTACACCTTTGTTATAAATAAAACATAACATATATTTTTAGAAGGTTCCATTGGGGGTTGGCGTGCGGAGCACGCAGGGGTCTCCCCTAGTCTATATATATAAAATTCAATGTATGTTTGTACGTTTGTCTGTATGTTTGTCCTTTATGCGTTACCAAACCGTCCATCCGATTGCTTTGAAATTTTGCATAGTAACACAGGTTAACCCTGGGAAGGTTTTAGGCCATTTACCAAAGTCCTAGGACACTAGGGCTACGCCCCAGTGGCCCTCAAAGTTTCAATGTTAATCTTATGGAAGGTCAATCTTAAGGAAGAAGAAGAAATATTTCTTTTGATTTTATCAGAAACAGCTGTTCGTATGAAAAGCTTAAAACAGCTGATTTTGATCAACAACTGATTTGGATCAAAAACTGAATATAATTTTAGGTTAGGTAAATCAAGCAATGAGCAGAATCCCATTATAATTTACATCGGCCCTCAGGGATACGAATTACAGTCTTTCAAAGTTTCAAATTAAGCAATAGCGAAACATTGCCGGGTCAGCTAGTAATATTATAAAGAGGTAAAGTTTGTTTTTTTGTTTGTTTGTATGTAGGGGTAATCTCTGGCACTTCTAAAAAATAGTTTTACTAACAAAAAGCTTCACTATCCCTGAGTAACATAGGCTATAATTCATTTCGATAAAAACCTACTTTTATTTCAATATTTGCAAAATTAGTCGGAAAAAATTCTTAGGCCTAGGGGCTAGACTGATAAAAAACACATCTATTTACAATTATTACCTTAGCAACCAATTGAATAAAATAGCTATTTGCTCCAATATTTCCATTAACAGCTGATTTCAAACTTTAAATCAATTATTTTTGTATTTCTAGCTTTTAGCTTAGGGTTTTAATGTGTAGACCTGAGCATTGCTGGTTCTTTTAACCATTATTATAACTAATGTTATAAAATATACGACATAATTTGATTTGAACATTTAACATTATTCACCATCTTAGCTTTGGGGTTATTATTAATCCTACACCTTTATTATAAAGAAAACATGACATGATTATGCGTATAGAAGGTTCCAACGGGGTTGGCGTGCGGAGCATGCAGGGGTTTCCCCTAGTTTTAATATATAGAGACTAGAAAGCCCCCGTGAAAAATCAAAGGCAGATTAATTAAATACACATCAGAAATAAATCGTACAAAAAAAAAGTATTTAAAAACAACAGACATTTCTAGGTCTACCCACGGATACTAGAATACACGGTAGAGATCACGCGCAGGGGTCGCCGGAATACTACCCCCCGGAAAACTACCCCCCCCCCCAACCGGGTTCCTACGTCATTTTGACGTCAGAGATCGGGGGGGGGGGGGGGCAGTTTTCCAGTCACGCACACTCAAGTTTCGATATAATTAGAATAAAAAAAAACTAGAGGACTAGCCTAAACTGTTTAGTCACAGTATGTTGCCGATAACAGTATAATTGTAGGAACCTGCTTGGGGGGGTAGTTTTCCGGGGGGTAGTATTCCGGCGACCCGCTTTTGCTAGGGGGGTAGTATTCCAGTCGCGGACACGGCTCCCATATTGGTTAGTTGGCAGATTTCGTGACGTCACGTTTCACCTGGGGGGTAGTTTTCCGGGGGGTAGTATTCCGCATCCCCACGCGCAGGTCCCCGCCGGCCGGCTCGGAAACGTGACGTCACCATGGACCCTCCGCCTTGCCGCACTGTATACAGACTCCACATTTCACAATGTCATTCGCTATTCAAACACTAAAACGTGTAACCTGCAGCCTTCAATTTTGTTAGATATTTTTAATACTTAGGGACGAAAGTATAATTTTGCAGGCCAGTAAGATTTTATATCGGTATATACATTTATCTATATAATACAAATTAATTGCTGTTCCTTTGTAAGCGCATCACTTGAGAACGGCTCGACCAATTGGCTATTGCTTGATTTAATTTAAAGGGTAGTTATTCCACTTCATAACATTGACTTAAGTAATCGAACTGCAAAATGGTTTTTATGCCACTTAAGAATATACTGCACTAATTTCGATTTATAGTTTGTAAACTTTTATAGATCACACAATAAACTGTTCGTTTACTTTTACTTAATCTAAAAAAAACTAATAGTTTTGAAGAATTGTAAAACACCAGA
>JAGFPH010012945.1:0-10447 GCA_018207615.1 Philaenus spumarius | reverse complement strand
GCTGTCCCCAAAATTTTCCATTTTGGAAATGGTTACAACGTTGTTTTATGCGTAAAAAAGTAAATCTTTATACCTAGTAAACATTACCTGAGTTTGGTTTTTCCCCAATTACTCACTCAAAAGTTACAGGGGTCTCCAGCCTTTTAGTTCATCCTGTATAACTTGGTTATCAATGTTTGGTTGAGTTTTAATGTAAAAGTAAATCTTACGCCGAAAATTGCCTTTGATTTACATAATTCCCGGCATGATTTACATATTTGCCAGTTTATGTTCTTAAAAAGACATGCTAAACTAAAAACATTGGGTGTGCTTAAGACCACACGTTAGAAGTGATAACTTCTATGACCGATTTATATTTTTATCAGTATTAATATAAGAGGAGAATAAGGGTAAATAATTTAAAACATTAATGACTTTGCTGACTTTGGTATTTAATATACATATAACACAAATATCATATATATATATACATACATACTATATCTCGAGCGGTGACGGTCGCGAGTTTGATGCTTTTTCCTCTCCCAATAAGAAGTGCTATGTAGTATATTCGCGTTGCGTACATATATATATATATAGATACATACTATATCTCGAGCGGTGACGGTCGCGAGTTTGATGCTTTTTCCTCTCCCAATAAGAAGTGCTATGTAGTATATTCGCGTTGCGTACATACATATATCCAACGAACTATACTACTGGAACGCTCGCTGCCCATAAGACTAGTGTTGTGTTTTCCGAGCGCATACAGATGTGTGTGGCGGGAAGTATCCGGGGCGCGCGGGCGATGTAAGTGGGCAAGAACTCTAGACCTGGCGCTTGTGCGTTATACGGTTTTCTGTCATTCTGCCGTTCACGTTTCGACCACGCGGGAAAAGACATTATTCGCCACTCATCAATACGTTTTTAAGGTCTGTCTAGGCAAACACAACTGGTGTTCTAATTAATTGTAGTGTTGTTTTTATTTTGTGGCAAATGGTTAAGAGCTGCGCTGCTTACAATTAATTGTAGTTCAAGATGGACGAAAGACAGCGACATTTCTTTTCACAAGAAAGTACTCTTTTTATTAAGCATGTTAAAGCTTATTTTGCAGTCCCTGACTAGTAATATTGAGACAGAATTATAGTCTGTGTTATTATAGGTTACCATCAACTTGCTAACTTACACGAGTAGGCCTAAAATAAATGAAATACGGCAAAAAAAAAACTAATTTTTATAAGCCATATTTTATAAGTCGCCATAAATAATTCATAAAGTAAAGGTAAAAATATATTATTTCCTATTTGGCAACACTTAAAATTGTAAATCAATCAGTTTTAGATCATTCAAGAAAAACATTTGTTTTGTGATGTTTAAGTAATATTAAGAGTATTCGTATTTTAAGAGACAGACAGTTAGCTTTAGATGATTTCGATTATTTGTTAACATATAAGCTAAATAAAGATCATTTAGAACTATTTTTTTCTGTGTCAGAAGTAGGGGTGGAAACAATGACAATCCGAATACCAAACAGTTCATGTGGGCAGTCAGACAACTAATGTTTCGTAATAGTGTTAGGGCTTCTGAAAATGCTAACTGCTTTGAGTTTAACCCTAGCTCACACCTAGGCCTTCTCGAGTTAGGTCATAATCAGTGCGATCTCTATGATATTAATGATAGTGAAATAGAGAGTGCCGCATTGGTCATGGAAAATTATAGTAAATTCAAATTTTAAGGACGAAATTTTATATTATATTTGTGGCGTGATTGTGAGACGTATAGAAAAAAACATAAACTGTACCAACTGTAGCCCTTTGCTCCGTGCAAGTGAATCCGATTTTAGGTCTCATACAGGCCTCACTGATTTTAAATCTAAAGGAAAACTAATCAGATCAAGTGAGGATGTATTTAAAATTGTGACGTACGCCTAAATGCTCAAGTTATCAACATTAGAAAAAAATGTTACTTCTTACAATTTAACAGTGATAGTTTGTAACCATTTTAAATGTAGTATTTTCAAAGGGCATGTAGGTAACGATGAATTTACAGGAAACCATGAGTTATTTTTGATTAAATCTGTTACCCAATAATTTTAAAATAATTTCACACCATATTGCAAAAGAGAAAACTTTCGACATGACAAAAAAATCAAACTTAGTAATAAGACAAAAATTTACCAAAGTAATTATATTTTCTAACATGTAAATATTATCATTGTCTTTAATAAACTACAATATAAAATTGGTTGTATTATTTTCCTTACTATTACCTTGTACGTCGTTTCTTGTCTGTGCTTGTACGGATATTGATACTTGTACACTAATATTATGAAAATTACCAAGGCATAATCTTAATTTATAATAATGTAATGTTCTTAATTATAAAAATCATTTTATAATCAACAGTTACCAACATTTACAAACAAAACTGCATTGTGAAATATAAACATATTGAAGAATCTACAGTTTTATACTGTTGTAGCAGCGTTATTGTAATGCCTACCGTGTGTGCCGGGCGTGTTCTTGCCCACTTACGACGCCTTCAGACAACGAACGCAACCCCAGATTCCGGCTCGTTTTCTATAGCCCAGTGCGCGATCCATTAGTATATATCGATGACTATATCTCGAGTGGTAACGGTCGCGAATTCAATGCTTTTTCCCCAAGCAAAAAGTGCCCAACGCCGCTAAAGAAGTTTTCACTTCAAAAATAAGGTTTTTCAGTTGTTTAAATGCAGAAAAACATTGTAAAATCAATGAATTTCATTGAAAAGTTCGATTAAGAGGGGGAGGATGGCCAGTCACGAGAGTTTTGGCGATTCTACCTGCTTCCACCATAAGGCCAATGTTAACTTTCAAGTTCCATCTAGCAGTTATTTTGCAATATATAGTATTAAAATTTGGTAGGAATGTTGTACTGGTGATTTCATTTTCGATTTACGTTTTAAATTAAATAAAAAAATTATTAAGTTTTTAGTATTTTGAGACGAAATTATCACCAAATAAAAAGTAAATTCCAAACTTTGCTCACTGAAATCGCTTCGTTAGTTTTTTCTCTTTAAAACAAGCCATAAATTAACAATAACCTACCACCCGTCAAGGCTGGATTTTTTGGGTTTTATGGGTTTAGGTTAGGTTTTACTGGTTTTACCTGGTTTTACTGTTTCCCCCTCCAGCTGTATTCCATTGTACCTGTCGTTAAATAGTTGTTTTTTTTATTTAAACAGGAATTAAATTTATCGTCGTTTACAACGTTTTTCTTACATTACAATTATTGAAAATACCTGTTAAACGAGAAAATTGCATAATGTAGCATTTAATTAAGGTATTTTTTACGTATTGGCAGTTGCATTGTCAAAGCACAACTGAGCTAAACAACTGTTCACTGATCTACTCCGGGCATTCCCTCGGATAGTGTGTTCTGTCAACACAATCTGATCCACTCGGGCCCGGTTCCGGGTAAAGCCCGTCCGGGCGATCTCTCGGATAGTGTGTCCCTAGCCTAAGTCGCTCGGACGAGTTCGTTAGCCAAAAAAATCCAACGACTGGAAGCACGTTTTTTGAAAGGAAGTGACTATTTTTTTTTTAGATTGTTTGTACTTTTAGAGATATTATTGTGCACATTTTGTTTTTTACACAAACTTTGGTCCACCCCATATCGATCAAAATGTAAAATACCTTAAAAGTACCACGAGCTACAAACTTTAACCTGTTTATAAAAGTGTGCAATACCACTCGAGCAAAAGCATCGAATCCAGTGAACGGAGCCAACCTTGAGAAGGATGGCCTTTGATATTACATTGGTAGAGCGCTCCAGCGCGACTAGAATATCGCTTGTACACACTTTCGTTTTACTTTCTCACTATACTATAGTATAGAGAAATTATAGTGATCGCAAAAAAAATCGATGTTGAGATTTTTGTGAAAATATCCGTTTTGGGACCCCCTGAGTCCAAAAAAGTGGTTTTTACAAAATGTCTGTTGTCTGTATGTATACAAAGTTAGAGAGAAAACTATTCGATCGATTTCAACCAAACTTGCACCAGACATGTCAAGTAGGCCTGTATGGATGCACGAAAAAGAGTTTTGAAAAACAACCCCCCTTTTGGCCAAAAAACCCCGAAAAAATTCAGTTATTATTTTTTTTTTTAAAAACGGCTCTAACGATTTTGATCAAATTTGGCTTATTTGTAGCCTTTAATGTGCCCTACCATATGCAAGAAACCGCATCTTTCTAAAAATTATCGTTTAGCTAATAATAATAATAATAACTGATTTTTGGGGGTTTTTCGGCCATAAAGGGTTTTTTTTCAAAACTTTTTTCGTGCATCTATAAAGGCATAATTGACGTGTTTGGTGCAAATTTGTTAGAAATCGATCGAATAGTTTTCTCTCTAGATAATAATAATAATATTATTAGGTAATCTAAAGCTTTAATAAAAAATCACCTCTCCTACCCCACCCTACAAGTCACAGTGAATCTGTTTAATAATTTAAATATGTTTGTGAGAAAGTATGTAATGTGCCAGTTCCTGGTACCGTTTATTTACTAATGCCTGTGTTATTTATTTTTCGAACAAAATTCGCCCCGATGTTTTACTGCTATCAATAGTGACTCGACTGAAAATCATGTTTTTCGTCTTGTTTGTAAACAAACAGCTTAAATAATTTACAATTTTTGTCGCCTACGAATTTTAATTTAGATGTTCACGAACGATTTCCTGCAAATTACAAAAGACAATCTTCAAAATTCGATGAAGGATATGTTATTTTGAAGAGGACTGTTTCGTCTTGGTATTTGCACACCCTTAGAGACCATAACGCGTAACCAGACTTTTACGGTAAGACGGCGGAAGTAAAGCAAACAGTGGTTGGCCCGCTAAATCATTAGTTTGACGCATTTCAATAATATTGCCTACTACTTTTAGCGATACACACTAACGGACGCTGATTTGACATTTATTCCATTTGAAGAGAAACAAAACTGGATACAAAAATTTACTCCTGTTTTTTTTATAAAAACGTAGCCTACTGTTTTTGAGTTATCTTAATTAAAAAAAATTATCGGAAGTAGTTCATTATTTTTTTCAAACTATGTATGTTTATATATTGACGTTTAACGGATGGCCGTGCTGGGACCTCTGTAGGGGACGCTGGAAATTACTAAGAAGGGTAGCCCTTTTATGAATATTTTCAGAGTAACTAATGACTATTTTAAGATTTACAGATAATTATGACATTTACTATAGATTTAAAAAATAGTAGGCCTAGTAAAAACTTGAAAAGTACTTATACAAATAATATATTAAAAATAGTATGTTAAATAGTATAAAATAAACAAAACTAACACGGATGTGAACAACATATCTCTACATATAAAAGCGAGTGTACGTCCGTACGTGAGTAACATAAAACATAACAGCTGATGTCATCCATCATCTGTAATACACAAAACCTAGTGTAGATTATACTTTGGGGTTATGTTTACAATTTCAATCATTGTAACTTTTTGTGAGGTTTATTTTTTTAAATGTGAGTTGTAGAAGTAATATATGTTATAATACGTTATAAGATTTGCTTTGAGGTTATAAACTGTATTTAAGTTCAACCTTTTATCATCAATATATCTATCTATATAAAAATGAATTGCTGTTCATTAGTCTTGCTAAAACTCGAGAACGGTTGGACCGATTTGGCTATTTTTGGTCTTATAATGTTTGTAGTAGTTCATAGAAGGTTTATACGTAAAGAAAAGTTTGAAAAGTTTCCCGAAAAAGTTTCAAATTTGGAAGAAACTGAACAGCATTTATTGTATGAACTCAAAACCATAGCTCACAAAAACAGCTGTTCGTATAAAAAGCTTATGTTTGTTTACATGTATTACCATAGCAACATTACTTAGCAAATTTATAATCATTTTAATACTCTTCAAAACCAACAGTTTTTTAAGGTTAGATTGAAAAACTATAAACAAACACAAATAAAAATGCTTACAGAATTATAATTCAACTCAAACATTGGTTATTAAATATCTATATAGGCCTACTTAGAGTTATGCTGCTTAAAATATTGTTTATATAAAATATATCATAACTATGAAGTTTTTAATACTTTTCAAAACATATTTTCGCTATCAATAATAATAATAACAAACAAATTATTTGACACCATGGATAACCATAAACATACACGAGTTTAAACATATTTTATTGAAAACTAAACAAACCATCTGAATTAAACTAAATACCATTAAAATATCACATTCGTAGCTTTATTTTGATATATACTGTATATTGTATATATAAATACTAAAAAATATATATCTTATACTAATTAGACCTATACATTTTAAATTACAAACTCTATTTGAACCAGTTTGTTACATCCTAAATTAACGCGGATGTTACAAAGTGATTCAAATATCTTTTCTACGACTCCCAGCTAATTTAAACCCTCGCTAAGAAAGGGTTAAAAGAAATTCGAAATTTTAGGGTGGTTTGGGGAGGGGGTCAAAGTTACTAAAAATCCCTATAAGAACGAATTAGATTGAAATTTGGTACGTAGCTTCCTCTAAGGCCGTAGGTGCTCGCAACATTGTCAATGAAATTAAGTGAAAGTCAAACTTAGTAAAAACTATAAATTAAAACGATATATTTAAAGCTTTTTCATGTTAGTAGTTTACAAGAATACAATTTTCAGTGCTTTCCTAAATAGCATAGACTTTTTTTCATGACCACAGTAGGATACGCACAGGTATTCAACGAACACTTAAAAAGAATTACAGTTACGTCAAAAAGACTGAAAATACCAACAACCACGGGCAACGCCGTACGGGTCAGCTAGTTCGTTTATATGAATTTAAAAGAGATACCTATTCGTTTAACTTCGGAAAAATTCGTACATCTTAGTATAACATATAAACATATTAAATTATTAGTTTATTCACTATAATATTAGCTTCTAAATCATTTGACTTATCAATATGAAATATAATATTGTTTCTTTCTTTACATAATAATATATAATAATGTATATGAATAGTAAATTTGAACAACTCGGCCTACAGTTTTATAACCCTTATAATTGTACACATTTACCGAGTTAAAAATCCTCGTCAGCATAGATAGGTAGACCCAAGGATACTAGAATACACGGTAGGGGTCATGAGTAGGCTGCGCAGTGGACTCAAGCATCAGTGACGTCACTCTGAACCCACCCTCCCGGCCCGCTGCCTGCCGCTCTTACACCGTACTCTCAGTGTTTCCACTTGTGGGATTTTTATTCCAAATATGGGATAATTTGGCTGCTTGTGGGATTTTGAGATAATATGGGATTTTTCCTGAATTTGACATATTTTCTCTTCTTTTAAATATTTTAAATATAGTTGTCATATAATATATTGTTAATATTTACTTCCACATTTGTTGTATTTCGTACTATTCTTACTGTACACTTCATTTCATCATTATTCACAATTAATTATTTTAAATGAAGTACTACAGTGGCAGAAAAAATGTTTACTAAACAACTTGTATTCTTAGATTGACACCATTAAAATTAATGGTTTCATCAATTTAAGTTAGCATACTTTGATTGCAACTAAATGAACGTTTCTACTAGTTATTTTCAGTATTCAGTTTTAAGGTATGTTTAATCACTTTGCTTTTATTCTTTTATGTTTATGTACCTCAATAATAGGTCCTTAAGTTTTACAGTTAACCTGAGCTTGTACTATTTTATTACAATGTACTACGAAGACAAAGGCTGAGATATAGCTATAATATCAATGTTGTGTATTCATTGGTAATATTACTATGTATTATTGTTATTAAAACAATAAACACTTTTTACTTTGACATTTTAGTCTTCTCCTTCCCAACATTTTTTGTTCCAAGCCTGAGATTTGTAATAAATCTACTAAATATGGTGAATGTTTGAGTTTGGATAGTCTGTTATTACTTATGTTTGACTACTTTACAAGTTTCAGGAAAACTACTTTTTCAGTACAAGTATGATTTTTTGAATCTATATAATAATAAACTGTACCAGGAACTGGCACATACTTTCTCACAAACATATTTAAATTATTAAACAGATTCACTGTGACTTCATAATAATTGTAGGTGGAATAGGAGAGGTGATTTATTAAAGTAGGAGATTAACTAATCACATATATTATTTCTCAAGGCCATTTTTTGTCGGTACGCCATAACTTCCTTAATACATCATCAAATTACATGAATGAGGCATCATTTTAAAGCTTTCCTTTACCACTACACCGGAAAAATATACAAAATACAATTATACGAAAAAGTAAAAAAAAAAGAAATAAAGAATCCGAAAGTAACAGTGATTTAAGATCAAGTAAGTTGTAGGGGTATTTTCCTGGCGTTGGCAACACTGATGATAACAATACCCAGCTGGAGAGCTGCCGTTACGCCACTACATTGATATTTTTAATTAATATACGCACTATACGATACTAAATATACGGTGTGTACTTTAATTAAGTGGGATTTAAGTAAGTTAGAATGCGAATGTTTCGCACGGGTCAGCTAGTAAATATTATTATTATTATCTAGAGAGAAAACTATTCGATCGATTTCGAAAAAATTTGCACCAAACACGTCAATTAGGCCTGTATAGATGTACGAAAAAGGGTTTTGAAAACAACCCCCTTTATGGCAAAAAAAAACCCCAAAAATCAGTTATTATTGCTAGCTAAACGAGAATTTTTAGAAAGATACGGTTTTTTGCATATGGTAGGGTACACATTAAAGGCTAAAAATAAGGCAAATTTGATCAAAATCGTTAGAGCCGTTTTTTATAAAAAAATAATAACTGTTTTTTTGGGGGATGTTTTGCCAAAAAGGGGGTTTTTTTTCAAAAAAATTCAAAACCGTTTTTCGTGCATCTATACAGGTCTACTTGACATGTCTGATGCAAATTTGTTTGAAATCGATCAAGTAGTTTTCACTCTAGCTTTGTATACATACAGAGAGACAGAAATTTTGTAAAAAACACTTTTTTAGACACGGGGGGTCCCAAAACGGATATTTCCACAAAAATCTCAACATCGATTTTTTGGGATTACTATACTTTCTCTATACTATAAGTATAGTGAGAAAGTAAAAATGAATTGCTGTTCCTTTGTAACCGCATCACTTGAGAACGGCTGGACCAATTTAGCTATTGTTTGTTTAAAATATTCGTAATAATCCGAACTAGGTTTTTATATAAAGAAAAAATTTAAAAATTTTCCCGAAAGTTTCAAATTTTGAAAAAACTAAACAGCCTCTTTTGTATGGACTCAAGACCATAGCGCACAAAAACAGCTGTTCGTGTAAAAAGCTTAGCAACACATCATGTTTGTTTAAGTTTACATTCATTACCATATAGCAACATTACTTAGCATTTATAATCGGTTTATTATTCTTCAAACCCAACCCAACAGCATGTTTAGGTTAGATTGACCAACTTAAAGCAAACAAAAACAAAAAAACAACTAAAAATGCTTCCTGTATTTTGTGTAATTCAATTAATTCAATCATTGGTTGTTACATAATATATATAAAACAGCTGGTTTGGGTCAAAAACTTAACATAATTTTAGGTTAGGCCTGCAATGAACCAAAACACGTTTATTTGCAACCAATTGTGCTAATTTAAAATCTGGTGTTTTACAATTCTTCAAAACTATTAGTTTTTTTTAGATTAAGTAAAAGTAAACGAACAGTTTATTGTGTGATCTATAAAAGTTTACAAACTATAAATCGAAATTAGTGCAGTATATTCTTAAGTGGCATAAAAACCATTTTGCAGTTCGATTACTTAAGTCAATGTTATGAAGTGGAATAACTACCCTTTAAATTAAATCAAGCAATAGCCAATTGGTCGAGCCGTTCTCAAGTGATGCGCTTACAAAGGAACAGCAATTAATTTGTATTATATAGATAAATGTATATACCGATATAAAATCTTACTGGCCTGCAAAATTATACTTTCGTCCCTAAGTATTAAAAATATCTAACAAAATTGAAGGCTGCAGGTTACACGTTTTAGTGTTTGAATAGCGAATGACATTGTGAAATGTGGAGTCTGTATACAGTGCGGCAAGGCGGAGGGTCCATGGTGACGTCACGTTTCCGAGCCGGCCGGCGGGGACCTGCGCGTGGGGATGCGGAATACTACCCCCCGGAAAACTACCCCCCAGGTGAAACGTGACGTCACGAAATCTGCCAACTAACCAATATGGGAGCCGTGTCCGCGACTGGAATACTACCCCCCTAGCAAAAGCGGGTCGCCGGAATACTACCCCCCGGAAAACTACCCCCCCAAGCAGGTTCCTACAATTATACTGTTATCGGCAACATACTGTGACTAAACAGTTTAGGCTAGTCCTCTAGTTTTTTTTTATTCTAATTATATCGAAACTTGAGTGTGCGTGACTGGAAAACTGCCCCCCCCCCCC
>JAGFPH010012944.1:0-18368 GCA_018207615.1 Philaenus spumarius | reverse complement strand
GATTTTCGTCGAATGGTTTTATATTTGGTCGATATTTCAATTTACGTCGATAGATAGATTCATTTTGAAGCTTTTTGATATAGGAATTATAGGTCGAAAATGTCGGGAAGTATTTTTAAATAGCTGTAGTAGTGTCGAAAGTCGTGGTTGATTCTTTTCTAGGCGTTGTCATTAGTGTTGTGAATATTTTCCGCTAGGCGCCGCGCATGTCGTCATTTGTAGATGAATCACATTCTTTAGGTCTTCTCTCTCTCTCTTACTCGCTTCATAAATATATTTACATTACATTTCTATGATTCATAATTGGTTGAATATTTTGAATTGTTACAATGCTTGTACATTAGTCCTAAAACAAACAAAAATGAGCCCTATATTCACAAATACTGTACTACGTAGTAGGCTACACTATTTTAGGAATTTACTAAATTACAGTACATTACAGAAATAAATAGTAACTCAGATGAATAAGGAAGTTAGATACTGCACACTTTATTTTTAACAACATTTTTAGTTTTTCCAAATTTGAAAACATTATACATTACTTGTCACAATATTTTTTATAATTTTTACAAACGTTATAGCGTGAAATTTGAATTTATTAACAAAAAGTGTACAATTTTTTGTTGAACATTCCACTTGAATAAATCATCTTGTTCGAAGAAGGTTTCATACAGATTCTTGGAAGCCCAACAGTCAGTCCAAGGCAAACAGAATTCTTGGAAACCCAACTTGTATTGTTTATTTAGGAGATAGCACCCTACTGCCGACTAGACAGAATTCTTAGAATATGACCATACACATCATCCTTCCAAAACTTTCTCTTTCTAGAGACTCCTTACTCTTGTTCCATAGAATTGAGATAACCTATTGCTAAACTTTTCTCCTCTCAACTTTGTTATTAGAAAGTATAAATTTAATTAAATGGTGTTATCTATACATACATTCTTTTTTTAAATGTCAAAGAGTTCAGAAAAAAATTTATTTGGAAAATCTTTTAATCGGTAGTTCAATTGTATTACTGATATTTAAATTAGTTTCCTGTGGTACGTCAAACTGAAAATAATAGATTTTTATTTAGTCATAGAAATAATGATGCATGTAGGTTTACAATTTATGTGTTAATATATTATCCACACAAAATTCATTTATAATCATTTTCTCTACAAATAAATTTGTGTAGAGTATAGATTAAATAGTGAAATTTATAACTTTTTATTTTCAGGTTACAGAAAAAATTTAAAGCATTGTTTGGTGAAAATTTGGAAGTAGTAAGAACTCACCAACAACAAGAGAATTTCAAATTTCTAGCGCATTTTAAACGTAAAATGATAATCCATTTAGGGAAGCGTAAAGAACCACGACCGAGCAACACCAGCCCTCCCGTGGAGTTGTATCACTTGAGAGCTAATGGAGGACCCCTGTGTACCCGGTTGGTACAGATCAGACCTGACTCTGGAAATCTAAATTCTGCATTTTGGTAAGTATAAAGCAGAACTGTTTTTATGTAAATGTAAATTCTGTGAGTTTAAAAAATTACAAGGCATAACAGCTTTTTGTGATGTCATCAGTCCTCTATTAAAGTCGAGTCATCTGTCTCTGATAAAGAAAGATTCACCTAATGATAATGGAGGAGTCTCTTGGATGGAAAAAGATAGCCTTGCTCTATAAGACCTCACAATCTAGTAAGATATTTTGTGTCGAGTGTTAGACTGATTATTAATACCATATTGATTAATCCTATTACTTTAAATGAGCAATTCTTGTATCTATCTTTGTTCTGTCACGGATCTCGAAAACGGCTGTAACGAATTCAAAGAAATTTTGTATTTAGGTATAGTTTTGATTTTTAAGTACACCCATATAGTTGTATTTCGTGTAAAAACGCAATTTTTTGAGAAAATCAAATTTAAAAGTTGAAAAATTTTAACATAGGGTCTTATGGGTTGCCTTACAGTAGTTACAGACTACATCCATTTGTCCAATTTTAGTACTCTCATCTGATTCATAGCATATAGTCAGATCATAGTGGTATCCAGAATTTTCTTTTGATGCTAACACTTTCTTTTTACGCTGAAGGCGTTTTTGTTGGGTTTTATCATTCTTTGACACAGTAGCTCTGTGTACTTTGGGATTTTCCTGTGTATATTTTCCTAGGAAGTAAGGTTTTTGAGACATATATCAAAAAAATATTAATTGTTTTTGGGGTTGTTTCAACCTTTGCAGGCCAAATATTTTAAAATAATTTCTTAGTTTGCCTTTTGCCCCTGTGGCAAATACACCAAATTTCACATTCCTAGGAGGTAAGGTTTTTGAGATATATAACAAACAATATTTATGGTTTCAGGGGTTTTTCAACCCTTAAAGGCCAAATATTTTTAACCCTTTCCACTGAAGTGTCGGGCAGCCCCGCACCCTACTAATCCGCACGAAATCCTATGTTGTGCGAGCCCTGAACTCGCTATAACAACATTATTTGATTGCATTTGAACGGACGTAATTACTTTGATGACCGCTATCGTTGAGATGTGCTGCTATCTTTGGAATTTTTTTAGAACCATTTGAGTTCAGTTTCTGTGGTAAATAAATCGTAGAAAATATAATGTTTGCCGTCTTCGGCCGCTCTATAAACAGCTATCTGTTCTCGCCGTTGTTTGGTTCCTACTTACTACGCAGTATTTTAGTGAGCTTACGCATTGTTTAGTTTCGTTGTACTAGGTTATCGTGTGTAATTTCACAGTTTATTTTTTAATATTGTTCTTTTTACAAAATTTATTGTTGTGAAATAAAATGACGGGAGTGGCGACGGAACTTTTGTTTCGAACCTGAGTGATTCCAATATTACCAATAAGTTTTGAAAAAAGCTTTTCTTACTAGTTTTGACCTAAATAATGCTGTTGCTAAGCAATCAAATAAATAGTTGAGGCAGTTTTGTACAAGTTGACGTCAAAACAAATTTTTTCATAAAAACTAATTTTTTACAAGAACTTGTTTTTTGATTATAATTTTTTTTATAATCTATTATTGTGTCTAAAACATTTGTAAACCACTTAATTTTGTTTGTAAGGATATACACAACAAAAACAAGCAACAAATATAGATCTTCCCATTGAAAATTTGTCAAAAATTCTTGTTTTTCCCGGTTCTTTGTTACAAATTTCAATTTTTTCCATAAATGAAAATAAAAAATATATACTTAAAAGTAAAAATATATATTTTATTTAATACCAACATATACTTTAGTCATAGAAGAAACTACAGATAAAAATCAGCCTTTTAAAACTGACAGAAATACTTTTTTTGGAGTAAACAAATTAAAGTGCAATATTCGCTCAAAATGAAATGGAGCTGATAGCAACAATAGGTCCCCAGTAATTGGAGTGGAAAGAGTTAAATCCTTTTTTAGTGCTCCTCTAACGCCAATGAGCAATATTTGTACCAAATTTCACGATCCTAGGTGATATGGTTTTTGAGATATATAACAAACAATATTTATGTTTTTAGGGGTGTTTTCAACCCTTAATGGCCACATATTTTAAAATCCTTTCTTAGTGCACCTCTTACGCCTATGAACAATATTTGTACCAAATTTCACGTTCGCAGGTGATATGGTTTTCGAGATACTGTGATTAGTTAGTCAGTGGTATTTCGCTTTTATGTAGATAGTTTTTAATACATAATTGAGACAACATTGCTGATATTCTAGTTGGTCAAGCGTGCATTGGAATTGAATAAATTTGTAGAAAGTCGATAAAAAATGCATCTGTACCAAGGTCAGAGACGTTTCACAAGCTTACAAATGCTTAAAAGTATTGCTGGATATATTTTGATTATTTGTTTTGAGTTTGTTTAGATAATAGTAATTATGTATAAAAGTTTGATCAACTTGAAGTTAGGTTTTGCCGTCCTATGCAATAAAAAGTTTTGTCGTAAAACTATAAGGCATGTGTGCATGTTATAGTGGCTTTGATATTTTAATAAATATACTGTATTACTGGCTTTACTGTATTATATTAGCGTTCACTAATAATATTCCTTTTGTGTTCCAGTTATATTCTTAAAGTTCCATTTGATAAAGAAGATGAAAGTGGTATTGTTTACTTATGGATTGGTTCCAAAGCAAATCCAGATGAAGTCAGACTTGCTGAAGAGGTTGCAGAGGATGTGTTTAATAATGTAATTTTTTATATTTATTTGTTATGTGTGTACTTTAGGAAAAAAACTGTACATCTAAAAACTAGTTGTTTATTTTTTTAAATTTTTGATAAATTAAAGTTTGTTTAAAATATTTTCTTAATTACTATAATATAAATACCTTGAATGTTTGTCATCAGTCCATGTATACAGAGCTACAGCGCTGTTTCACAGAACACATAGTCAGCTTCATCAGGATAAGCACCAACACATTACACACTATACGGAACACAATCCGAATATAACTCTACGTAATGTATACAAATTTTGTGGTCACTTACAGGGCCGGATCTACATATTTTGCGCCTATGGGCCCCTCCAAAATTGCCGCCCCCCCCCCCCCTCACAATTAAAAGCACTCTAAACCCCAACCAAAATTTTCTCTAGTTTACATTGAATTTGCAATATTTTTTACTCCTTACAAAAAAGTGTTTTCTATTTTCTTTCTCCTAATTTGCTCAGGTTGATGTAATTAGTAGTAAAAACATTTTTTGATATTACTAATAGTTCATCAGATTTATAAATCGTTATTAAAACAAATTATAATATATGTAGTTTGAATTACAAAACAATAACTCTTTCATCTTTAAAGAAACATTATACTCAATTTTCATTAATATTTCAGCTTGATTACACCAACAGGAGGTGAGGAGGCTAAATCTAATTTTACTTTTAAGAATTTAATTACGTTATTACGTAATTTTTACAAAGTGAAATTCAGAAGTGGTTTTGCAAAATAATAAACGACAGATCAATTAATTTCAAATCACGTATTTCAAGTTTATTATACATTTTAAACAATTAAACCCAATAAACAAACATGTAAAATGAAAACTAAAGCGTGTTTCAGAGAATCTAACTTTTAGATTCAAACTAGAAGAGATAGGAATAGGTTATTGTTTAGTCTTTGATGAAATATTATACTTTTAAAGTATGGAAAACAAATTGAATTGGCAGCTTACTGGAATTTCTTACGCCTTGCTTTAACATTGCCAGACGCTTCTATTAAGTCTTTAAAGTTAACGCAAACAACAATTCCTACGTGGGGACAAGATCAACGGGACACGAGCGACCAAAGCGGACGAGGAATTTTTGAATTAACAAACAAATGTAAATGCATTGGAGCGTTCTACTTCGACGCGACGTGAGCTGGTGGTGCGACCAAGTTTTGAAATTTCAAATCAGTTTGTCTTTTGTACATAGTACGCGTCAACGATACAGACGGCACCACCGATGTCTGCGATCTGGGATAAGATTAGCTCAAGGATATGACCGCCAATGTCGCCCGCATCGCCGTCCACGTAGAACACAATAATCTACCTAGTGGTTGCGATACGAGCGCATCGCTGATTTTGCTACGATCGCTTGTGTAGCGTAGCTATTGTCGCCCACGTAGGAATCGGCGTAAGACTGAACAACAGACAACTGCGATTTCTCGGTGTTAGCCGAAGGCACGAAGTTTATTAGTTTGAGTCAAACGAATAACTTGGCATTAGCTCACTCATGACTACCATCTATCTATATCTATATCACACGCTCATACGCACATGTTGTAAAACTGGTAGGGAGTTTTAGTTTTGTTCCAGATAAAACATAGTACTGTAATATTATTTCCCAAATTCCAGTTTTTTTTTTTGCCGCTTTGCCGCCCCTAAAAATTTGCTGCTATGGGCCTGGGCCCACATGGCCCTTTGCTAAATCCGGCCCTGGTCACATATTTAGGTTAGTAATATCCTGCAGCAGGTAGGGTTATCAGTTTGAATATTGAGGGTTAAATTATAACCATTGGGTAGTTGTTTATCTTTTCCTTTAGTTTTTTGATTATATTATAGATAGATTAGAAGAAAAATACAATTTATCGTTCAACATGTTGTTTTTATATTCTGTATAAATTGAAATTCCTCTAATCTGTTCATTGTGGTCCCTTTTTTTGGCATTTAGTAATATGTGCAAATTTGTGTTTAACTCTGTGTAGATATGAGCTTCGAGCTTCGTTAATTATGTATTCTACAAAGTTTGAAGTCTGTCTGTCTATCCAGTATGGAGGTTATAATAATTATGTATTCACTTTTATTACTTCTCAACAAATTTTGTAAATCTGGACTACTTTTTGCAAGTGTATTATTTCCTCAGTGATCCAAAGCAGAGGTTGTATCAAAACAGTTATTGCATGCACGAATAGGAAATACTGTCGTTTTTTATGCTGTATAAAATGCTTTATTTATTAATAAACCAGGTACATAACTGTACCTTTGCTTGGCTTTAAAATACATTTAGTTTTATAACAGGAATAACTAAGAATTGCCATCAAATTGATATAATTATGTTTCATAAATAGCCTTGGATTACCTTGCAAGTTCTCAATGAAGGTGAAGAGCCTGATAACTTCTTCTGGGTTGGCCTTGGTGGGCGTAAACCTTACGAACAGAATGCGGAGTTTATGCTGTACTCTCGTCTGTTCCGTTGTTCTAATGAGAAAGGATACTTTACCGTTTCTGAAAAATGTTCAGATTTTTGTCAGGTAGGCTATATTTAAGTAACTAGAAAACAGTAAGTAAATTATGTAATTATTACACTTTGTTACTTTTTCTTAATTTAATGATAACTCTACTAAGAATTAACTCATGTCAGCGGTTCAGCTGCTGGATGAATTATTTGACTTCCAATTGAAATGCCTTAATGTGGTAAATTATTTTAGTTTTAATTTCTATTGTAATTTATAGTAAAAGTTTTATAAATTGTAATAATTTTGATATGCCCCTAAGTTACATTTTTATTGTCTAACATGAGAAATGAACAATGAGAGAAATTGAGAAATATTTGTTTCCACCCTTTTCACAAGGTGAACTTGAATTGAATTTGAAAGCCCTTGGCCTGGACAAACTAATAAAATACTGCACATTTTTGTGCCCGTTGTATTCTCAAATAAAAGTGGATGTGTGTTAAATGAGACCTACTTATGTCACACTTGAAAGCATTTCGATACAACGTACATCATTACTTCGGACAGCAAGTACCAAATGTATTCGACACAACATGTGCATTTATTGAACTCTAAGATTAAATTGCTTACCAGCCTTAGACCAAACATAATCTTTGACCCCGAAACCAGAACTGAAATAACTCATTAATTTTCAACAAAACAAATATTATCCGAATATCTGCATTAATTTTGACTTACAGTGAAAGTCATGACTCCCATAATTAGGTCACAGTCTCCCTAACTAGTCAATAATTTGTTTAATGAGATTTTTGACATGAATTAACATGAGTAAATGGTTTAATTTAATATATATTTTAAGCTATTTAAAGTAATGTTGTATAAATAGTTATGTAATCCATTTTGACAGGACGATCTTGCCGATGATGACATAATGATACTGGACAACGGAGAACATGTGTTTTTGTGGTTGGGATCGCGCTGCAGTGAAGTGGAAATAAAATTGGCGTACAAGTCTGCTCAGGTACATTATTATATTGTTATTTATTTTAACATTTTTCTATCAAAATATTTTCTTTCTTTTACAAACATTTTTTTAGATATCAAGAAAGCAATAGCAGCTATAACTTTAATAGCAATCAATTATTAAATTCAGTACTACAATTTTGGAGCCTTTACGGGCGAGTAAATGCTATTGTAACATTAACATTATGTTTGAAACTGTTTATACAATTGAAACCCTTTAACGACTGTTAACCCTTTTAGGACCAAACATTTTTCAGGAGGTTTGTAAAAAGTTAAAACTGATATTTTGGGTGAGAGGTTTTAAAAACTGCACACTATAAAAATAGACATATTTGGCAACCGTTTTTTTAAAAGTCACAAAATGTTTATTTATATATATATATTAAAAAAAAAAATAATTGAAGATAAATTAATACATTTTGTAATAAATGAACATTTAACCTGAAATAATTTATATTTTTATTTTAAAACGCCAAAATTGGGAGGGAAAATATAAATTGTGTATTAAAATTTTTAATTCAAATGTTCCTATTTTTATTATGTTTCCTTATTATCCTGAAAATTTCATAAGCACTGAAACAAAACATTCTTAGGCCTAGACAGCTGATCGACACAGATGCGCAGAACATTAAGACAGTTTGTTTAATTTATTATTAATATTGATTTATTCACATTATGTTTTAATAATTATTACTATATGTATTATAAATGACATTATTAGTCTTAAAAAATAATAATTTCGTTACTTTTATTTATTTAATTACGCCAAATAAAATTTTTCACAAATGACAAATAATTCCGCATATTTTAAAATTGACGAAATATCATCAGATGGTTCCAAAAGGGTTAATAAAGCTGCACAAAATTAAATCTATTTTCAAGCTATCGACTTAAAACTCGGCATACTAGTAAAACTTTTATTAATTTTAAAGTGAATATCTTTAAACTTATTGAAACTGGAGCAGCTACCTAAATTTACGTCTTGTTTGTTTATCTGGAATCAGTAATAACAAGCACACGGTTCTCTTATATACAAGTAAAGCAGCCTCCAAAAAGATATGTGCTCAGTCATCAGATATATGTGGTGATTGTGTCTGGTTTTTCCTTTACATGCAGGAGTTGGGATTGAAGGAGGAATTTCTTTATTAATTCCTGTGTTATAGCCACTGGACCACATGTTTATAATTAAATAAATATTTGTGCCTGTGTACACCGTCTGTGGTCTGTAGATCACCTCGTTACGGCTACCACGGTTTCAGAAAAACACTGTTTCTATCTGGAACATACAACGCGTCAAATCACTCCATCAGAGGTCGTCATCAAAGTATGTAAAAAACCGTATAAAAACATACAACACAACATGACACTAATACTACATTTAAACATAATGCAAAATAACATGTGCCGTGCCATGCATGCACTGATCTGGTCGTAACTGTGGAGGCAAGGTTAAGCTTTGAGTTAAATCCCCTCTCCTTTCATATCGGTTGTGACGTTCCATTACGAAGTTATCTTAAATTATTTATACTAACGACCGTTGGTTCTTGGTGAAATTTCATTATAATTAAATGAATGAAAACTTTTTGTACTATTTCACAATTCTTTATTAAGCCGTGCCGACCTAGATTTCGTCAGCTGCGGCATTATCGAAGGCAACTTAAAGACGAGAGGAACAACAAAACAAATCCAACACACAGCAGATGGGTGCAGTAGTCCAAAATACCGTTAGGTTAGGGATGGGGGAGGAATCGAACTGGTCAATAACAACGGTTGTAGAAGTGGCGAATTACTTAAATTACTTAAACAACCGTCGTTATTGACCAGTTCGATTCCTCCCCCATCCCTAACCTAACGGTATTTTGGACTACCTGCACCCAACTGCTGTGTGTTGGATTTGTTTTGTTGTTCATTTAGTCTTTAAGTTGCCTTTGATAGTGCCGAAGCTGGCGAAACCTAGGTCGGCACGGCTCAATAAAGAATTGTGAAATAGTACAAAAAGTTTTCATTCATTTAAGTTATCTTATCCTTAGTAGCTGCCCTTAAGGCGATACCATAAATTAAATTAGACTTAAAGGGAAGTTTGTCATTGAGGAATTTCTTTATAAAATTCAATACAATACAACTGATCTGTCAATTGTCAATTGTGATCTGTATTTGTGACTTCATATTTGTATTTAGCAAAACAAAACGCCCCTTAAAAATTTCGTTTTTTGTCCATAAATAGTTTTACTAAGCCTCAGATTTTGAGCCTTGCATCTGGAATTTTTTAATGTAGATGCCACTTTCGGTAGGTCCAAAATTACTCTTGATTTTATTTTTCACCATATGTCTTCTTAAGTATGAAGTTAGGAACACATCAGGTCCTCTTTTTCACTCCTACCTTATTCGTAGACAGAATTGAAAATAAAATAAATTTAAACACAATTTTAAGAAAACAAATAGAAAACATAAAATACAAAATTGAAGTTTTTATTAATATAGTTCAACTCAATTTTTGAATTTTTTACCTTTTAGAAAGGAGAGCGGCCAAATATTTCTGTTCCACTTTTTATGTGCAAGATTCTTAAGAAAATATAAAAGGTTTCTGTCGTATTTGTGGAAACTGTGAGAATTTTTAGATTTTAGTGATTCTTCGTATAGTATTTCTTAGTTCTAGATATTAAACAAAATTATTATGTTTTTAGGTTTATATTCAACATATGAGGGTAAAACAACCTGAACGTCCACGCAAACTATTTCTTACATTGAAGAACAAAGAATCCCGTAGATTTACCAAATGTTTCCACGGATGGGGTGAACATAAACGACCACCAGAATAAACTGATGAAGAAGATATATTTTGGCATTTGTGTAAATAATATAATTTATAAAATAACAAATAAAAGCTCAAATCTATACCCTACTATATTGAACACATCACTATAGTTCATGTATACAACTATAGAATTTTATAAGTAAAGGGAACAAATCAGATTTAGTATTATAATGAATTGGAAATTATTTATAAATCAATTATATAGTATTTATTTTGTTTGTTTATAATAACTGTATAGATTTTTATTAAATTAAAATAAATTTTATGAAATGAGTTTGTGTCTTGATTATATTACTAAATTCATGAAGTTTTAAACATATTTTAATACATATAAGTGACTAAGTCTGCAGTCAGGGCCATCTCTTGGGTTTTTTGGCGCCCTAGGCGAAAACAAATTCTGTGCCCTCGTTAAAGTGCCTTCGGCGGGTCTGCCGGGTATGGAACTTCAGAAAAACGTTTTTGTTAATAATTGTTATAACAAAGAATTGCATTTTACAAATTTTGATTAATGACTGGGATATGTAAATAAAACTAATGTCAGTTTTACATAAAATACATGTAAATTAATATCCACAATTCTCAATGTGTTATGTTAGTTGTAAAAAATAGTTCTAACAATGGCTTTGCATTTTGTCTTTTGTTTTGACGACTAATAGATTAATAATTAGAAATCTAAATTAGTATTAGAAAAGCTACATATCACGCAGTTTTACATTAGGTATATGCATAAGCGCCGGGAGATAGGTGCAAGATGGTGCAGTTGCACCCCCCTGGCGCAAAAATCAAATTTGGCTCTGGGAAAACCAAATAAACACTAGTTTTTTTACAAAATATTTTGTATTTAACCAAAAACATTAAGAGCAATATTACGAGTACTTATCACAACATTATTGATATACATAAAAACTTGTAATCAGTTATTTTCAAACAAAAACTTCAACCTTCTTGGCTCCTGTCCATGGGCGCCCATATGTAATTTTCTAGGGAGGCGAGGGGCTGGACCGGGGTATGAGGCTTAAAACTTTCACTGCTTAGGACACATGTGAGCTTGACACTAAACTCTATGAGAAGCGGCCGACGCACATTACATTTCGTGCTTCGCATGCCAACCCTCGTATTTTCAATACAAGATGAATTACGAGCTTCGCACGAAAATTTTACGCCTGTATGTTATGAACGCACATGTACTTCTGCTTTAAAATATTAGTGATTATTACGTAGAAAGATTATGAAAAATAAAGTAATTTCTACTCATTTAGACTATACATATAAAAAATAAAAGGTCAGCTCTTAGCATAGGAAATACGAAATTTGCGTAGCAGTGAACGTGTTAAGGAGTACCCTTCCCTCCTTCGAGAAAAGGAGTTCAGGGATATTTTTTGACCTCCCCAAGAAAATTTAAAATTTGGGAAGCCAATTTGGCTGTTCAGGTGAAATATTAACCCACACAGCATTGAGTCTATCTTTACACCGTCAGTGAATACACAAAGACCTATAACATTCCTAGAGGCCGCATCAAGTAGTGACCCAGTAGCTCTGTTTGAACTCTTGTAAAAAATAAAATAAGTATATGTAAAATCAAACAGCACATAACATTTAAAATATATTTTAGTGCTAATCTCTTTAAATAAAAATACCTGACTATAATTAATTATATATTTTCCTTTCCATGGGGCTTGGGGGGGGGGGGGTGGCCCCTCTATGCCCATAGGTATGGGCGACCATGCTTCTGTCCAAACTTATTGATTGCTAAATCAACTAGTTTATCATTTTCCTGCACTCGGTTCCTGCAATAGCATGTGTCGACTGACTATAAAATCCGGGCTAAGTGCCAAAAATAAATATATTCTGTTTAATGTCAAAATGTGGCTACGTGCCTAACCCTACTCAGTAAAAACCGGGCTATCTAGTTTTCAATCGGAAAGTAGTTCAAAGAATTGCCACAAGATTGCGCTTGGTTCTAAGTGCCAACTGTTGTGAAATAAAATTTGGGCTATGTATCAGAGCTGTACTAAATATTTTAAACAGTTAGCCCTCTTTTTACGGATTTGAGTAGTGGACTTAGCCCTGTTTTTACTGTATAAGAGTTGGCACATAGCCCTTTTTTAGTTTTTAGATGTAAAAATGTATTATTAAAAATAATAAATATTTTATTTCTTAATTTAACTTTAAGAAATGTTTATAGAATAATTTTTGACACCTTTTAAGGCTACGACAGAAAATAAATAATGACAACGGTTGTTTTTACGAAGTTTTATGCGTTTTCCTCAAAACTTCCTTTTTGGCACTTACCCCAGATTTTATAGTCGGTCAACATGTTACATTCATTTGTTCATGTTCTTAATGGTAATTTCTTTAATGTCTGTTTGCCTATATTATGTAAGTCAGTAATGCCCCAACATCTGGGGCGTGTGGAATAGAGAGAGTCGTGATTAAGTGGACCTTTCATGAAGAAAAACTTAAAAGGTTTCCTGTGACATTATGAGGGTTAAAACACGTTTTAACAGGTATATTTTTTGAAAATTCCCTTCTTTCCCTGGGAGTATTTTAGACCCCCTTTGTTTTTTCACCCCCCTGTATTCAAACCTCCAGGTGCCTATGGGTATATGGGTTTATAGATTTTATTGGTTTTACAATATCATTATATACAGTTCTCTCAATAACAAACAGAAACTCAAAGTTAGATTACAGATAGTTTTTCTGATTTTATATCATTTAAAAAAATACACAAAAAGTACTTTTTACTTATTGATATTGGATTATTGTTTTCTTAACTACGGTCCAAAAGTCACTTTAAATACTTATTAACAGTAATATACTCCTGTTGATATTTTTCTTGCTTTCTGCTTAACAAATTCTTGTACGAGTGCTTTTGAGTCTAACGCTGATTCCTATGTAGGCGACACGAGCGAACAGAGCGGCCGAGTGATTTTTTGAATCAACAAACGTTTTTTAAATGCATTGGAGCATTCTACTTTGACAACCGTAGCAAAGTGATGTGAACTGGTGATGCGACTGAATTTTGAATTTCAAATCAGTTTGGCGCTGCATAAGCTCATGTCGCGTCGCTCGCATAGCCCGTGTCATGCACGCAGTACGCACCAACGATGTCAGCGATCTGAGATTAGAAGCAAGCATTGCAGTGCAGTTCATGTATGTGCGAGTTCTTGTCCGTTCATTATGTCTGTTGAAGAAATTATTTCTACGGTGCAGAAGTATCCCCATCAAGTAGTCGAATGTTTCAATTGTCATTCTCGTGTACTTACGAAATAATTCCGGATACTGCCGCAATCTTCTGTTAAGGTGATAAACTTGCCATATACTGGCCTTTCTTTATAAATAACATTTCTTTCACATCGTCCAATAATCAACTTACTTTTTAAATACGCATCCGTCAACACCGAACTGTCCAAAAGCATCAACTTACGTCTTTTCACTTTAGAGAACATGGTGAAAGTGGTCAACTCAAGGATATGCCCGCCGGTGTCGCCCGCATTGCCAGTCCTCGTAGAACACAATAATCTACCTAATGCTTGCGATACGAGCATATCGCTGATGTTCTGCTCGCTTGTGTCGCGTCGCTCTTATTGCCGACGTAGGAATCTGCGAAACTGTCTTGCTATCTTACTTTCAATAGAAATTGTCGCCAGACCCACTAGTCTCTCCTGGCACATTGTACTACGCAGATAGGTTTTAACTAGCTTAAGTTTCGAAAATAAATTTTCAGCACTAGCTACGGAAAGTGGCAACGTAAGCAAAATACGAAGGGCTACACAAATTTTAGGATATCCATTTTCAAGATTATGTTGGTAAATGTAGTTTAGGACTTCTTCAGGATTTGATACTGAGTCATGGAGATTGCTCTTAGTTCAGAACACAGCCCTACAGCAGCAATATCAGATTCATTCAAACCTTCATCTTTTTCGATTCTTAATGCTTTCTCCAAGTTTTTGTACATCAACTTAACCTCTAATGTTTTTAAAAATCCAAAGACACCAGATACTTTATTTAACTGGGAAAAGCTTTCTTTTACCCTCGTAGGATCTGTGTCTAAAGAAGCAAAATAAAAGTGGATCTTGAAATTTTCTGAGGGGTTACCTGTAATATTTGCAGATTCATCTGTTGATTCATAATAAAAATCATCAAATTAAAAAATTCTTAACTTTGCGCCCCCCAAAATTTTGCGCCCTATTATTTGCAACAATTCTCGATAGCGGGGAATTTCCTTTGAGACCCCGGCAAAGTCATTTCATGCGGGAAACAAATTTATGACCTAAATGTAATCTTTCTTTTAATATAAAATTTTTTTTATATAGAAAGCGAAAAACATTTTGTCGGACAAATATTATTATTCATTTCTGCGCGTTCGACACCCCAAACATGGCAAAGTTTTGACGTCATAAAATTTAGCACCTAACCGCTGATTTTTCAGAATTGTTTAAATAATATTTATATATGATAACCTTGTCCAACAAAGTTTTTGGGGAATACTGGTTGTCGGACGCCCTGAAGTTGAGGGTTTCATGCAATCCCTATATTTATTACCTAACATACAATTTTCATTTTGTATTTTTTGTAATAATATTTACAACAGATTGAACCATTTGTCCAACAATAATATTGGGGATTTTTTAAACATGAGTCTACAGTTCTCACTGTTTTGTCTGTCTGTATGTTTTTTACAAAATAATTGATATCTAGAGAAAAGTTTGACCGATTGAGTTCAAACATGACGTTTAATCTAACAATGATCTATTTTAAGTCACATAAACGATTATATTCAATCATGAGTTTCAAAATGGCGACGGTTTGAAAATTTCAAACCTGAATTACCCAAAAACCATCCATTTTAACAAAAAATATCTTTGTTGTATCCTTTTTTATTCTACATCGCATGGTGTAACTGTCAAAACAATAGGATGAAAAACAATAGTTAAGTTACGTGTAATAATTGGTTTGTTCAATCTGGCATCCTATACCAACTCATTAATCATAACAATATTGTGGTTACGTGTTAATATCTTTAATTTAACTATTAACAGAACATATGTTAATATGTATTTAACAATATGAACTTTTTCTAAAGATTATTAAGCATAGTTTAAAGTTAATGAAAGCCTTATACTTAAAACGTTCTAAGTCTTTTATATTCATATTAATTGTTTCTACAACATGCACCACATTCTTCAGAAACATTATTCAGAAAACGGTTTTTAGTTAAAAGTACATTTTTATTATGTAATTTATGATTAATTAAAGTCTTTAAATTTACAATATAATGTATCAATTTTTAGTTCATCAAATTAAACTTGAAAAATCTAGTCTTTAGGATATTTTATATGTTTTATATTCCACTTACTATCATCATTTTTTAAATCATCGGGTTTGTCTACAAACAATGCAACGACTTTGCCTAAATATATACCAGTTAATGTTCCAAATGTCACCACTGTAAGTGCTCCAAGTATTAAACTTTTTTTCACTTTTTTTGGTTCAGGATCTACAAAATCAGGTGCTTTAGTATAAGTTGTTTTTTTATATTTTAGTTGGCTAACTATAGTCTTGGGATTGCTACTTTTGTATCCCAACAATAAAACTTTTGACAAAATCATTTTGAATTTTACTAATGCCTAAGTGAACCACATGTGTATACTTTGTGATTTAAGGTTATGTAAAAACAGCTGATTTATTATACATTTAATTGCAATCTTGTTATTGTACATTCAATCAAGAAGGCAGTCTAAATAAAGTAAAGCTAATTGCTTGTAATACATTACTTGTGTTTTTAAAGTAAATTCTTCATCATAATTTATGAATAAAAATTAGAAGTTTATTCTCATCTTAAATAAAATAAGAGCAAATAATTTTTACTCATTTAAAAAAAGTGGTCTTGTCAATATCAAACTCATGTCCTTATATATGGTAAAATTTTGCATTGTGCGATATATAAGAGCTTACATTGTTCAATATCTTAAAATCCTGGGGCAATTTTAACCCCATTTACATCAGAATGTTTTCATATAATTTTAAATGATGAGAAGGAAATCTGTAATTATATTTCTGTCATGTATGTAGCTGTGGTTAAAAGTGATGGAGTTATCTTCCATTATATATTTATTTTTGTGAAACCAGAACAAAACTTCATATTTATCCCTGACAAAGTAAAAAATGTAATTGTTAAAAACAGGTCTACAACTTTTTCTGCTTCTCAGATTGGTCATGACTCTTTTTCATTTGATTTTTTTAAGAAGAAAACTATTTTTAATACCAGGTGTATTTGCCCATATTGTATTCATACAGAGGTGTGTTGTAGGGACATCCCATCTTGTATGTCTTGTTGTATTTGTGAGTGTTTCGCCGACATGGTATGTATACAATGTTATTAAGTTCATACAATAATAATTACACTACATACACTGTAATAATTTATGAATTTTACATGTAATTTATTGCTATTTAATACAGTATTTTTTCTTTTTTTAGCGACCGCGAATGTCGAGGGATTACTGTTTTAATATTGATTCCTATCTACCAAAAGCCCGTTATTGGCTATAATTTCAAGAACGTTTGAAATATTGACTTAAAACCAAACTCAGCACATTAATGAGACTTCATGCATAATTCAGAAGTTATACTTTATGTTCTTTTAATTATTTACAAAAAAAAAAAAACTAGCATAACTTAGGAGGCATACATTTGAAATTGCATACTTATTGTGTTAAGTTAATAAATAAAGGCATTAAACAAATCAAAGTGTATAAAATTTATTAAGGTATAACTTTCATGTCAAAATTTTTAAACAAATATATGAACATTGCACCTCTTCTTCCGCCTATACAATGAGGGGGAGTCAACTTTTTTCTATTTGGTCAAACATAAAACAAAATAAATTTCCCTAATGAAAGATTTTTTCCAAATCAAATTAGATTCTTTGGTTGTTTTTCTCAACTAACAATGTTGTGAGATTGAAATTTAGTAATTTATAATTTTTGCAGTGTAAAACCTATTAGTAATAATGAAAGATTAGTATAGTTGTATAGTATTATTTTTGTAAATTTCAAATACTTACCTACTGTGTTTTATTGTATTTTCCAAAACGATTAACTTTTATTATTTACCAAGTAAATACTATTAATGATAAAAGGTTTCCTTTCAAGTTCAATTGATTAGTAGCAACTGTACCTATCATATTTAGGGAGTTATTCACATTTTTATGAAATGTATGCCATTTCAGTGAAACAGCTTTTACCAATTTGGGCATATTCAGCACTGTCTGACAGATTTTGGAGTCTCAACAAAATTTAGCTGAAGTCCACTACTTCTCAGGTATCATACTGAATGTATAGTGTAGGTACATCATCTTATCTAACTAAACGAACAATTCTTGTATATTTGTTTATAAATTTATTTCGGGGATCTCGCTAACGGCTCTAACGATTTTGATGAAAATTTGCATATAAGGGTTTTATGACATCAGGAATCGAATGTGCTAGGTCTTATGTCTGCAAAAATGAGCATAAACTCGGAAAAATGTGCATACAATTTAAACTCTGAACTTCTTTTATAAACCACCTTTGAAGTCACTAAGTATAGGCGAATAGGTACATTATAGATATCTTATCTTATTAAACGAGCAATGTTTGTATATTTGTTTATAAATTTATTTTGGTGATCTTGCTAACGGCTCTAATGATTTTGATGAAAATTTGCATATAGGGGTTTTTTGACTTCAGGAATCGAATGTGCTAGGTCTTATGTCTGCAAAAATGAGCATAAACTCAGAAATATGTGCATAAAATTTAAACTCTGAACTTCTTTTATAAACCACCTTAGAAGTCACTAAGTATAGGCGAATATAAAATATACAAGAATTGCTCGTTTAGTACGATAAGATTT
>JAGFPH010012943.1:14520-28172 GCA_018207615.1 Philaenus spumarius | reverse complement strand
GTCGTGGACCCTTAGCTAACAAGTTTCAGTTGAATTCCAAACAAATTCAGTTAAAATTAAAAAAGGAATTATAGCTTCAAACTTATTTAAAATATTTTTTTAACTGTTACTTTTTTCAAACATGTATTACAAATACTGCAGTTTTAAAAATGAATTTTCTTTAAGTCGTTCTAGACATTTCAAATTTTAAATCACAATTATTTTTTGATAACCAACAACATCTAACGTCTCCATATACAGGATGTTCGCTCAAAACATTTCCACATTTTACAAAGCTGCTGGTTCTGTTAATGTTTACTATTCACAGAGGCAACAAATTTGAAAATATCGTTAAAAACTATAGGAACAAACTTCTTGTATATTTTGTCTTACCCAATCGGTTCTTCAATCTTAAACATCTGTATACGAGCAGTTCTACATACAAGGAATAATCTATAGAATACAGAGTGATTTAAACTTAAGAGAATTGTACGCGTGGGTAGGTATGGATGATTTCATTACTACACCATTACATCATTGGTTGATTGTGTTGTAATAAATAAATATAAATACTGTTGCAGTTCGTAATGCTTTCAATAGGACTGCACGAAGTGATTATGTTTTTATTGAGTCATCCTTTAGTGCCCTACCTGAGCGTGTCATACACAGATGATGTGATGGGAAAACTAATCTACTACCCGTTTCAACGACACAAGGAAAGCATTCAATAGTTGATAGCCTATATGTTTATAGATTTGGTTTTGTTAAACATTTTCTTTTTTATCGTTATTTAGTTATGAAGATTTACTCTAATGTATCTATGGTGTAGAACATACCTTTCCAATATAATTAAGTGGTAAAATTAAAGTTAAACAATAAAAACAAAATATTATAAAATATTACTTTTGCACTGTACTATAGTACAGAGAAAGTATAGTGATCGCAAAAAAAACGATGTTGAGATTTTTGTGGATATATCCGTTTTGGGACCCCTTGAGTTCAAAAAAGTGGTTTTTACAAAATGTCAGTCCGTATGTATACAAAGCTAGAGCGAAAACTATTCGATCGATTTCAAAAAAATTGGCACCAGACATGTCAAGCAGGCCTGTATAGATGCACGAAAAACGGTTTTGAAAAAAAACTTTTTGGCAAAAAAAACCCAAAAAATCAGTTATTATTTTTTTATAAAGAAACGGCTCTAACGATTTTGATAAAATTTGGCTTATTTGTAGCCTTTAATGTACCCTACCATATGCAAAAAACTGCATCTTTCTAAAAATTCTCTTTTAGCTAATAATAATAATAATAATTAATTTTTGGGGTTTTTTTGGCCATAAAGGGGGTTGTTTTTCAACATTTTTCAAAACATTTTTCGTGCATCTATACAGGCCTAATTGACGTGTTTGGTGCAAATTTGTTCGAAATCGATCGAATAGTTTTATCTCTGGATAATAATAATAATAATATTTATTAGTTACTCTCCTGCTTTCCTAAATCACCTCTCTAAATACGTTATTTCACTGAACAGAGAAACCACTTTCATTACTTTGAGGAATTGTCCATGGATATAACAATAAATATGGACTGCGTAAAAAGCAGCAAAATACGTTTCTGTTGATAGTAGCATTGTATTTGGATAACCTAATAGAACTCCGATCCAATGCAATATTTCAATCACTGGAAATTCGACGATAGTGGCGCTATCTATTGGGGAAACGACGGAAGCGGTGTGAAGCACCAATGCTACCAATGATTTCTCCCTAGCGCTACCTCGCGGCGCGATCATGCACTATTTTCCCGACAACCTTTTTTGCATACATGATCTATTTTAGTATTCATGGTCTATGATAATAGACTCTTTTATTAATAAGGTCAAAAAGTGACAAATAACGAGTTTCAAGATAGGTTTTACTTCTTATCTCAGTTGTACGAAAACAAGAAAGATACGAATGAGGAATTTAGAAAAAATGCAAAAAATATCTACCACATCTATACGCACGATTTTGATTCTGATTTCGTTGAAGAGTGCACCCACTTACAAAAGTACTGCGTTGCAGGTGCAGGAATTTAGCCCCCAGCAAAAAATCGCTGCAAGGAATTTCGAAACTTCTATGATGTAGTGTGTGATTTCCTAGAAGATGTGTATCCGAATTCGGAAATCGCATTAAGAAAAAGACTGTGCGTACGTGCTACAAATTGTGTTAGAGAACGTGGTTTTTCCTGCCTCAGAAGAGTTAAAAACTGTCTACGAACAAGTATTTCTGAAGGAAGGTTGAAGTCACTTTCTTTACTGTGTATTAAAAAAAATAAATAAATAAAATAAGAGAACACCAATTAGTTCTGTAGTTGTATAAAACGAATTTAAATACAGAACTAAAGGAGGCAGCACATGAGATCAAGACTACAGGCGGCAAACTCATAAATATGGACTCTGGATTCATAGGCGTGTTGATAGCGCGGTGTACAACGCTGTTGAACACTGCCAGTTTGCGTGATATCGGATGGTTAGAAGTAGCCTACTGTGTATTGTATGGTCGGTCTGTGTAGGGTTTCTGAAAATTTTAAATATATGCTTATTCTCATTTCTAGTGATAGTCAGCCCAAGAAAGTTTAGGCCGTTGTTGGTCTCGATTTCAGTGATAAACTTAAGCGTGGGGCGGACGTTGTTTAAGTAATTAGTTCATTTATTAATTTGTCTCTCTGTTAATTCAAACAGGCATATTATATCGTCTACATATCTATGGTAATACATTAATTTTTTGTTGAACGGGTTTGTATGGCTGATAATATGTTTATAAATAACTAATGAGCTTGACTTGTGAGAAAGTAACTAGTAAAGTCAGTTATAGTTTGGTTACTGTAGCCCGTGCATCACCGAGGATGGCGACATTGTCGTTGAAACGCGTTTGAGGTTAGTAAACGAATTTATTGTGAGATTTTGTGTTCAGGTTTTATTTTATCTAGATAATATGTTTGTTCTCTATTTCATTGAGAAAAAATTCCGCCATTATGCAAGACAGGGGGGAACGTGATATTTATACTTTTGCCTACTATTTTGTGCTGAATGTCATGGTATGGACATTATGCTGATATAAATTTAAAATGTACCGCAGTTATTTATTTTATAGTAGAGGGATCCGCTCCCTGATCGCTTCGCTCGCCAACCCCTACGGTGACTCGCGTCGAATCAAATGCAAACAGGTTATTTTATATAAATAAGCCCTACTTATTAAATACTAATATTTATTTTAATTATGATGTAACATAGTGGTTTCTTATTTTTAAATTCCTTAATTTATTAAGGGTTTATTCTCTAGTTTTAAGAAAAGTATAACAATCAACATTTTTACTACATTTTCACCCCTTAGCAGCACGCGACAAAGTGTCAATCTATGATACTTTTTTTATGTATGTTGTAAGAAATAAAAGTACACATTTTCAGCTCACTAACTTTAAGGCTCTTCTTTACCTTGAAGAAAACTCCCGAGTGTGCCGTATGATTTCAATACCAAAGGTCTGACTAAAGCAGCAAAATCGTTGAAACATGCATTCGTAATAACGTGTTTCGAATTCTGTTTATAAATTAATAATCTGGGAAACTACTTTACGTTATAAAGAAGGCTTTATATTTTTTACGTGTTAGCTTAAAATATGGAAATTATTGCTTAAAACTCCCAAAAAATGCATTAAAAATAATCGATTTTTACTCAGTTAAACCGTTGATTAAAATGAGTTGCCGTCGATTTCTTTCAATTATGAGATATAAGACAAAAGCACAACGCCTTTAAGAACAATTTAAGATGTTTCACAACTCTTTAGGTTGAAAAACGGCGTCCGAAACACGATAGTACGAAGTGCATATGTTTACTGTTTTACGCAAGGCATAGAAGACCCTTAAGGAAAATGTAACAATTAATTTTTATTGTTTTCGGGGTTGTTGCACATTTTCACCCCTTAGCAGCACGCGACAAAATGCAAATATAGTTTACTGTTTCTATGTATCTTGTAAGAAATAAATTTACAAAATGTCGTCTCTCTAGCTTTAAGGAAAGTATAACAATTAATATTTATTGTTTTAGAGGCTGTTTTAACACTTAAACCAGAATTAATTCTAGCCTATGTTACTCAGGTATAGTGTAGCGTTTTATTAGTAAAACTATTTTTTCAATCGGTTCAGTAGTTCCAGAGATTACCCCCTACATACAAAGAAACAAACAAATTTTATAATATTATTAATAATTACCCCAAAGCTAAGATGGTAAATAATGTTAAATGTTCAAATCAAATTATTTCGTATATTTTATAACAGCAGTTGTAATAAAAGTTAGAAGAACCGGCAAGGTTCAGGTTTACACTTTAATAAAAACTTAACCTAAAAGTTAGAAACTTGAATAATCACTTCAAAGGGAATATTGGAGCAAACAGATGTTTTATCTTTTATTTTATTCAATTGGTTGCTATGGTAATAAATGTAAATACATGTGATGATTCATCAGTCTAGGCCTAACCGCCTAACCTAAGATTTTTTCCAACTAAATTTACAAATATTGAAATAAAAAAGGTTATTTGTCAAAATTAATTATAGTCTATGTTACTCAGGAATAGTGTAGCTTTCTATTACTAAAACTATTTTTTCAATCGGTTCAGTAGTGCCCGATATTACCTCCTATATTCAAACAAACAAAAAAAAAAACAAACTTTATCTATATTCATTGTTGATAGCCTTAGAACTACATATATTTTATATATATTATTTATTTTCTGTCAAATGTAGTCTGTATTTGTACTTTACCTTTTATGAGGCTACATGTTTCACTGCCACAGGCAGCATCATCATATATATAAGTGTTTGAGTGGACATAGAAAGCTGGCCTGAGGATGCTGCCTGTGGCAGTGAAACTTGTAGCCACATAAAAGGTAAAGTACAAAAATACAGACTACATTTGACAGAAAATAAATAATATTTATAAACTTTACCTCTTTATAATATTAGTATATTATATAAACCTCGGTTGATACACATTATAGACATTGCACATTAGTTTGAAGCTATGAAATGCTACTAGATTGATAACAACATTGGTAAAGAAGAAACCTTACCGGATTGCTTCATGATACCCCCGATTTCCTCCCAACAGTTGTCTCTTCTTCAGTTATTAAAATAGTTCGGATGCCTCATATTAGATAGGTACCTCTGGATAATTTGTACGAAAGAAATAAGTAAAACATCTTGTCACCAAAGTAATCAAAATTCAAATTGCTGATATACATTTGCTAATATATACCTCCATAAAAAAAACATAGAAAATACAAAAATAATTGCTTCAAATTTTGAAATCAGCTGTTAATGGAAATATTGGAGCAAACAGCTATAATATTATCTGTTATTTTATCCAATTGGTTGCTATGGTAATAAATGTGAATACATGTGACGATTCATCAGTCAAGGCCTAACCTAAGATGTTTTCCGACTAAATTTACGAATATTGAAATAAAAAATGTTTTTGTCAAAATTAATTATAGCCTATGTTACTCAGGGATAGTGTAGCTTTAGTAAAACAATTTTTTCAATCGGTTCAGCAGTTCCAGAGATTACCCCCCTACATACAAACAAACACAAACAAATTTTGCCTCTTTATAATATTAGTACAGACTGGCAAGGGTACACAAGGGGAGGGGTACTAGCAAGGGTATTTGGGAGGGGGTGCAGCTTCGCTAGCAGATGTGAATAACTGAATAAAAGAAATATTGGGTAAATATTGAGAGATCACTGGCCCAAAAACGTATAGCGAGCTTTTTCCTGTTTTCCGTATGTGCTTATACGCATGATCAACTGTGCGCTAGTAAGCCCCAAAACACAGCATTTCCGTCAGTTTGTTTGATGTACATTCCTCGTCTGTGAATACATTTTACCCAAAGTGTTTTCTACGGAGTATATTTTACACCTCAGACGAATAAAATCGAAATACAAATGTGTTTTCTCTCCTAATACGAGGTGTTTTAAAAGTCAGTTTACTATATTTGAAGGGCTGAGAAGCCAAGGGGTACTAGTGACATTTTTTTGAATAACGGAGTTAAGTGCAGAAACTGGCTCTTGAACACTTTAAAATGTTTGTTGGCAAAGAATATAACTGTAAATCTATCATGTGCTGAGATCTAGAGGCGACAAAAACTACACTTCGTAGAAGAGCTGTTTAGCTTGGAAGCCAAGGGGTACATGTGATACAAGTCGCTTTACTTTACATAGGTAATTTACTTGTAACCTATGTTTTATTACATAACTTCTAATTATTCCTATTGACACGTTCACTATTACGCAAATTTCGTATTTCCTACGCTAGGAGCCGACCTTTTATATTTTATATTTATAGCCTAAATGAAATTACTTTATTTTTTATTTTTGAACCTTTCACGTGATAATCACTAATTCTTTAAAGCGGACGCACATGTGCGTCCATAGCACGTAGGTTTAAAATTGGCGTGCGAAGCACGCATGCTTTGTGTATCGAAAATTCTCCGAACACGGGGGTTGGCGTGCGAAGCACGCAGTGCTTTGTGTATTGAAAATACTCTCAATACGGGTGTTTGCGTGCAATGCACTATGCGTCGGCCGCTTTTCATAGTGTTGTGTCAAGCTCACATGTGCGTCCTTAGCAGTGAACTTGTTAACAGTCCAGAGGTACAAGTAACAACTTTTATCAAATATTGGCTGATAGCAAAGAATAAGAGGTTGAAAATCAAATTATTGTTATTAATTTAGTCTAGAACCTAGCAATTAAAAATATACTAGTTTTAGTTATCATGGTTTTACCTGGATTTGATTTTAACTTTAAACTGAGTAATATGTGCCCAGTTTTAGTTTCGTGGTCCGTTGCTTGTTTCTAAAACATTCTCGAAAGAATGAAGAACAATAGGTGAGTTGTGTGTACTAATTGGTTTGTTCAACCCGACATCCTATACCAACAGTAAACGCAGCAATATTGTATGTACATATGCTGTTACTAACTTTAACTTAACTATTAGCCTTCATCCTATTGTCTTGACAGTTACACCACCCGATAGAGAATCAAAAGGGCTACAAAATAGGTGTCTTGACATGTTTTGTTAAAATCCATGGGTTTTGAGTAATTTAGGTTAGAAAATTTCAAACAGACGCCGTTTTGAAACGCTTGGATATATTCGCTTATTCTTCTTGAGATAGATCATTGTTAGGTTAACATTCATGCCAAGTTTGAATTCAGTCAAACATTTCTCTAGATGTGAATTGTTTTGTACAAAAAAATAAATGGTGGATATATGGAGAACAGCGTTTTCGGGCCTATGTTTATATGCAATTTTTTTCTTATTTTTAGCTATAGAATGAGCTATCGAGACATTGTCGTATAGTTCTGAAGCACCCTGTATAACTCGTAATATAGCGAGCAGAACGAATTTTAGAGTTGGTTTGCGATGCGCGCTGACGTACCAATCTATTTTTTAGCCTAAGTAGACCTATTCAACTATCTCAGCGATGACGATAACATTTTTATCATTATTTGTTACGTCATTTTGATTTATTGAGTATTGTTTTGTTTCTTTAAGCAAAGCTTAAATATATAAATAGCAGCACAATGACTCAACCGTATATATTCGAATGGAAGACATCATTTGGTTATAAATTTTAAAACATATTTTATGATAGTCACACTTTTCTAAAAATAAAACAAACGCAGTCAAACCTAGAAATAGGGTTTTTATATTCGCGTCTAATGAATATAGGGTGAAGTTTATAGCGGCCATATGTTGGAAATATACGGGCGTGTTTATGACCTATGTTAATGGTAATGGGTTGGGGAGATAAGTATCAAATATAATGAAAAGGACAGACTTAAAAACTTTGTGTCAAGTGTTAATGAAGTTCGATTTAAAAAGCTTCTTTTACAAGTTCATTGTTTAGGTAGTGTTAAAAAACTCTTATATGTCTCTATTAAATATACAAAAATGTCTTTTCATTCACGCGAAAACTCTGGCGCTACTGAGTCAGGATCCAGGTCACCGCTACCCCCAACATTTTACCCGTATCTAAGTGCCTCTGTCTTGTAACGTCTCCTTGGGTCACTGCATCCCTCCTAGTTCGTAATTGATCTATTGTTATTGTAAATTTGGAACGAAGTTCCTTAACGCGTTTTGCGGTAGGAGTTAACAAGTAGATAATATAATGCGTAACGAAAAAAAGTGTTATTAATTGGTTTCTATGGCAATGACAGATATAAAATAAGAGTAACGAAAAAGCGTTACAAAATTGGTTGCTATGGCATTGAGTGTAAATACATTCAAGAAACATGTGTTTTGGTACATCAATTTAAATTAAGAGACGATCGGTTCCGTCAGGCGTAGTTCAGATATCATCGCCAAGCGCTGAGATACATTCAACAAACATAAAATGTTGGTTCATCAGTCTAGGCCTAACCTAAAATTATTGTATGTATATTTAATTTATTTTACCTGCCTTATCCGCAACATAAAATAATTTTAGGTTAGGCCTAGAAAGTAATTTTAAGTCTAGCCCTAGAAAGTAATTTTAAGTCTAGGCCTAACCTAAAATTATTGTGTGTATGTTGCCGTTAAGACAGATAAAGTAAATTAAACATACTCGCAATAATTTTAGGTTAGACCTAGACTGATGAACCAACATTTTATGTTTATTGAATGTATTTACTATTTATGGACATTTAACTGTGTTCACCATCTTAGCTTTGATGATATAATTAATTCTACACCTTTATTATAATAACATTAAACGTATGGAAACAGTAAATATTTGTATAAAAACCATCTAGTAATAAACGGCAATTGAAAGATTAAAATTAAGTGTGTATGTTGCCGTTAAGGCTGGTAAAAGAATTGAAGAAAAGGAATGATGATCTTCGCTTCTGATCCGTCTCACGACCGCAAACATTTACTTTTTTTTAGTAAAAAATACACTTGTCTGCACTAATGAATCAATTTATTTTTTGAATGCTAATCTAACAGCAATGGTACGACCAAGGTTATTGTTGTCAGGGAAAGAAACTGAAGGAAGAAAAATACGAATAAAAAAATCGAAATAAAATTCGACGACAGTAAAGTCATAATGGATCAAATCAAGAAAAAATTGTTTATTAGACAACTGAATAAAACGAAGACAATTTTATTTAAAATAAACGGTATCAGTTAACTGACACAAACTTTCTCCCAACTTACTGTAGTCAAAATGATATTGTTTTTAATCATTTTATTTACTACTTTTTAGAACAAAACAAAAAAATAATATTCTACCTACGTCAATCGTATAATAAAGTTATTGTCCCAGGCGGGATTTGATCGCGCGACCTTTGAATTACTGGCCGTCCTCGCTACCGTTGTGCTACCCCGTACGGCCGTTGCCGTGATGCTAGAAATTTGCATTTTTGTCGTTTTTATTGGTTTTTAGGGGTAAATTACCCTTAAAAATTAAAAATTCCAAAAAATGAAAAAAACGCCTGGAGATATTAGGGTTTAGTACCTACATACCAAATTTCATGAAAATCGGACCAATAGTGTCCCCTCTGGTCGTGTATACATACTGACACACTGACAGACAGACACCACGTTAAAAACACTTTTTTGGGTTCAGGGAGCACCAAAAAAAAAAATTCCACTAAAAATATTTTTGGGTTCAGGGAGCACCAACACAGATAATTGAACTAAACAATTTTTTGGGGTTCTGGGAGCACCAAAACAGATAATTCAACTGAAAATTCAAATTGGAACATTTTTACGAAAACAATACTTTCTCCATATACTACGTATAGGGTGGAGAAAGTAAAAATGAGTATTTAGATCCTAATAGATGCCTTTTTCGTGATGTTTGGACATTTGTTTCCGAAAAATAGAGAACTATACTTATTTGCTGTTATCAAGGAAAAGAGACCCAGAAAAAATAAAACAACTTTTATTTGGGGCAGAAGAAATTTATCGTAACTTTTGTGAAACTATTTGAGTATACAATAATCCTTTTGCATTTGCTTCGCTGCAAGTAGGATTGGTGAACGAAGTGAGCAGGAGACAGAGATAAAACAGGGGTATAAAACCCTCTAGTGTCACATATTATTGGTTTCATCGTGACCCGGATATAGACAGGAGTGGGAATTGTTTGAATATATTATTTCTTCTGTTTTTTTCTAATTACAATTGTGAATTGCTTTTAAAACTAGTAGTTTCTAAAAGCCGTCATCAAAGTGTCTTACATTATGAAGAGAAAAAAAACTGGTTTGTTTGTTAACCTCAAAACTGCAAGTTCGGTGTTAATGAAACTCCCAAACCCCCCTAAAATTTCGAATTTTTTTGAAAACCTTTCTTAGCGAGCATCTAGAGCCCAGAGGAAGCTACATACCAAATTTTATTCCAATCCGTGTGGTGGTTTTTTTTTAGTAACTTTGACCCCCCAAACCCCTCTAAAATTTACAATTTTGTTAAAACCTTTCTTAGCGAGCATCTAGGGCTCTAGAGGAAGCAACATACCAAATTTCATTCCAATCCGTTTATTGGTTTTTGAGATTTCGTGATGAGTGAGTGAGTGAGTGGTACTTGTAAAAAAAAATCCGGAGAGGGCCACCCTTATCACCTAGGGATATAAAAAATAGCCTTCAATCTATTCTCAGATCTACCAAATATAAACACAAAATTTCATCAAAATCGGTGAAGCAGTTTCGGAGGAGTTCGATAACAAACATTGTGACACGAGATTTACATGTAGATAAATGTTAAACATTTGTTCCTTAGCGCAGCGCGGATATTTTAGTAATAGGTAATATAGTTTGTTTGTAGGTTAGTGGGTTGGAATAGAAGAGAAACCGTGGGAATCGATATTGCGGCATCAATTCTATAACCAAGTTATACTATAGGGGTGGATGCTTAAATAGGGCAACAATATAAAAATATATTGCGACCTTATTGTATAGAATACGCTTATTGGTTCAATACGACTTTATCTGAGTTAGTATTGTATGTGTTTGTGTTTCTTAAATTTATGGCGAATAGCTGAAAAACTAACCACATTTTAGTTAAACTTGTACTACAACACAAATGTATTTATAAAAAAATATATAGAAAGAAATCTCTCGGTGAGAAAGTTAACACAAATTTTAAATTACGGTATATTAATCCAAATATTCGATAATAAAACATGGAATATTACAAATAACAAATCAAGATTATTTATTATCCAAAAATATTCGTGATTATGCTAGAATAACAATTGCTAAAGCAACGAAAGTCTTAATCTCGGGTAAGGTTAGAGCCGTCTTTTCCCAAAAAAAGTATAAAAATAGCACAACGAAATAAATATGATAATAAATAATTGTTCAAACAAGAGAAATTAAATGTACGTAAATATAAAAGATGATAGATGATATGAAGATGAACACAAGATATATAAATACACACAAGTTTATAATCCAACACAAAAATAACTGTTCACTTATAAAATGTTATTGGATACTCATAAAAAAGAAATTGTCTATAATAATAAGTAATCGTTCTGATTAACTTCAAAGTTAAGTTCAAATGAAAAATATTCTAAATGAGGTTATAAAATATGGAATGATCTCACCAATTTTAAGATCTTCTGATTTATAGGCTATGGGATCTTTGAATTCAAATATTTATATTTTTTAGCACTTATTCTTCATTAAATCTCTTCTTATGATCCTGTAAGTCTGGCCCTTTTTTTATAGGCAAATATTCGCTGTTTTAAATGTAATGTTCCTTTCAAAACGATTTTCACCAGAATAATAATTTTTTTTAGGCTTCATTTGAAAATGTCTTTTTCTTCACTATTTCTTTTTCTTTTTAAATGGTAATGAATAAGTGAGCATGTAAAAAAAAAAAGAAATGTAATGACTTTTAAATTATGATTTTGATATGTTTCTTAGAATTTTAATGAAAATATGATAGTTAATATTGAAGGTATAATTACTTGGATAAAATAGAGAAAATACCGAATAACTCCTTATTATCTTTGTCATTCTATAATTTAGCTTTTATACTCTTTGCCTATTGCCGAAAATAATAATTATTTGTTACTTATAAAATACAGCTGATTGTATAAATTAATATTAGATAAATTCGTGATGATGATTCGTTCATGCCGTGACGATCGCAATGAGTTTGTATTTCATAAATGTTACTTAGGCCTATCTTTAAACTTTGAATTTCATTTATTTTATAACTACCAGATAGATGGATTATTTTAGTTCTATATTGAAAAGCAGTGAAATTGTTTTTGATTTAATTAAATAATGGCGGTCGACGATTCGTTTAGCTGTTTGCGTCCGTATTCCAGACTATTACCGTTAAATGTCGCGGGCATTCATTCCCGTTCGCAACTATAAAATAAAAGTTCATAATCTTTGTTTTTCCTTGGATTAATTTATTTACTATGTTTTTGTTTATCAATATTTTGAATTGTTACACTTGTAGAATTATAACTTTAATGATTTTTTACTTTCTCACTATAATAATATAGTGAATAATATAGTGTAGAAAAAGTATATTGATCGCAAAAAAAGATCGATGTTGAGATTTTTGTGGAACTATCCGTTTTGAGACGCCCGGAGTCCAAAAAGTGGTTTTTACAAAATGTCTGTCTGTATATGTATATAAAGCTAGAGAGAAAACTATTCGATCGATTTCGAACAAATTTTCACCAGACGTGTAAATTAGGCCTGTATAGATGCACGAAAAAAGGTTTTGAAAATTTTTGAAAAACAACCCCTTCTGTGACCAAAAAACCCCCAAAAAATCAGTTATTATTTTTGTATACCTAAAAGAACGGCTCTAACGATTTTGATAAAATTTGGCTTATTTGTAGCCCTTAATGTACCTTACCATATGCAAAAACCTGCATCTTTCTAAAAATTCTCGTTTAGTTAATAATAATAATAATAACTGATTTTTGGAGGTTTTTTGGCCGAAAAGAGGGTTGTTTAAAAAAAAAAATTAACTTTTTTCGTGCATCTATACAGGCCTAATTGACATGTCTGGTCCAAATTTGTTCGAAATCGATGGAATAGTTTTCTCTCTAGCTAATAATAATAATAATAATATTTATTAGTTAATCGATGGGGTGAAATTTGTGCAGTTGAGACAGAGACGTGAACATTTAATCTCGGAGGTTTTTAGGGGCGCTGATTTCATTTCTGCACCGGAGAGGCTCTGGGGGGGGGGTTATACTTAATCTTTTATGAAAAGGAGAATACATTATACAATGTTCAAAGAACAGAGAAAGAATAAATTCATAAATTTTCAAAACATTCTGTTTATTTTGTAGTAGTAACAAAAATCTGGAATAGTAAATACAAACATACGTAATGTAAAATATATGGAAAATAAAAAATTCTCATATGCACAGTTCTTGATTTCCAAAATTATTTATAAGCCGCCATTATCATCGTCGACTTCTTCCTCACCTTCGACGCTGGCATCCATATCATCGTCGACTTCTTCCTCATTTTCGTCGCTGGCATCCATATCATCGTCCACTTCTTCCTCACTTTCGTCGCTGGCATCCATATCTTTGTCGACTTCTTCCTCACTTTCGTCGCTGGCATCCATATCATCGTCGAGTTCTTCCTCACTTTCGTCGCTGGCATCCATATCATCGTCGACTTCTT
>JAGFPH010012942.1:2661-20617 GCA_018207615.1 Philaenus spumarius | reverse complement strand
CCAAAATATAACTTAATAATAAAGATTTAGCTCTCTAGCTTCAAATAATTTTTGGTTTTTAAAACCATCTGGAAAATTTTAGAAAAATTGTATACTTTCTGGATAAGTCTATAACATTGTTGGAACATTCAGAAACATTTTCGAATATTCTGACTGGATATGTTTGCATTATTCTATAGCATTATAGAAAATTAAACAACATTCTCAAACATTCTGTCTGGAACATTTTTCAATTTAAAATAAATTTCTGGAACATTATACCGTATTCCCAGACTTTTTGGAACTTTCTAGAAATTCGAGAACATTCTCTAAAATTTTTGGACATTCAGTGTGGAACATTTTGTAATATTCTGTACCATTCTGGAACATTCTATACATTCTCCAACATTCTCGAATATCCTGTCTAGAACATTATGGAAGCTTCTAGAAAATCCAGTCCCGGCCCCTTTTCAAATCAACATCTGCGTACCCAAGCTCTGTAGTTAAAAACCAAAGTCTTCTTCAATGGGAGATGGAGGGCTGGAGGGATACCGTAACATAAAACCACAACGGGATTGCAGGATTGGATCGTAAGAGTATTGGGACACCCATGGACAAACCACGCCTAGCATAGGCCTACATTTATTACTGCTATTTACTAGTATTGATTTTAATAGAATACTGTTTCCGGTAATTATATGTAACAATAATTAGATTATTAGATTTTTTTAAACTTTATGAAATAATATAATTACAAAATATGTTAAATAGGTATAAATTTACCTGTATACGTCTTATTCAATCCTGTATTATGTTGCTTGATATGACGACTGCAGTTTTGGGTTAATCAATCTTCTGGTCACATTAATTCATATCACCATAAAAATACACAGTTAAATAAAACTATTTCTCTCACTAGTTAGATCGTCGTAAAACACATTTAACGAAACACGAAATCACAAAACACAAAAAACGCACAAACAAATGTCACTAATTATGTACATATTGCCCGGGCGAAGGTACTTTAAACACGTATAGTAATAAGCTTCCTAGTGGAAAGGTTGGCGAAGGTTTTCAATGTTACAGTACACAAAGATGTTATAAGAGAGGTGAGCTCTAATGAAGTAGTATTCATCGACTTGTATATTGTATATATACCATCGAAATAAAAATATATAGCAGAAGTAAATGTTGAGGATGAAAAATCTAAACAATACTTCAGAGTGTACAAAAGATCCATTCTCTATACAAAAATTCTAAACTGTTTGCTTCTCAATAGCCAATTTTTTCTCATTGCCCGCTGGTACGCCAGGTTCGGGATAAGGTAAACAATATCGTAGAGCAGAATTGTGGGTTGAATCTATACTGCAGTCTAGATTTGGCCGTTACCGGTATCGCACGCGATATTTTGGCCAAAGTAATATGTACCTGCTATTAACGTTTGTGTGTTGTGTTTTTTATTCAGTTTTTATACTTATGTGATTTTACTGTTTTTGAACGGCCTGAAGATGGAACCCTAGAGTTTTTGAAAAACCGCTCTATCCTTTACAAGGTGAGTAATTAGACCACGAGACGGTGTACTTTAAGTACAAACTTTTTATATATAAAGTTTATTAATGAAAACCAAGCATTCGACTGTATAGTGATTCAGTTTGATAAATACTATTTTTATAAATCCAAAGCTGGAGTAAAAACTCCAGCATCTATAACAATACGAAATACAATCACATCTATGGAATACAAGGCAAACACAATAAAATGAAGGGACTGGCAATACTATTACACTTACTTCGGGGACGGCGCTTTAATTCAAGCTGTAATAACAGTTCCAGCCTTGAGTGGATTTGAATAATTTATGATTTTCCATTTTCAAATAGAATTTAGTATTTTTTTACATTTTTATATCAAGCGAATAAAAATAGACGGGGATTTCTGTAAAACTTATCAAGATAAAAGGGTTTAACAGCTACGTTAGTTTTATTAAAAAGGAAGAAAAGCTTAACACATAACAATTTAACATTACACATTACATTATACCTTTAGGCAGATTAGCTATAATTGGACGTATTTATTTCACGATGTATTTTGTTACATACAGAGAAATAAACATACTTTGATAAAATTATAATTTTAAATGATTCGAATAATATGATTGAATTAGCTATTAAATGGTAAAACGAACTGAACAATAATTTAAATAATAATAAGTTAAGTAATGAGTAGTCTATTTTATTTAAGGGGCCAGTGTACCAAACCATAATCGTTTTGCAGATTAAAACTATAAAATGTATAGTAATTTAAAATAAAAACCCATTTGTATAATTTTTCCAGGTTTTGTACAATATATAAATCTAATACAATATTAGGCTACTAGTTTATACGTTTTTTTCAGTAAAATCTCGAACATGTAATGAAAGTTAATTAAAAGATTAAGTCTGTTGTGTGTTTGTCTTTGTTATATTGTAACGTAACTAAATAATATTCTGGTCTTAAATTTAGACATCGGTACTTAAAAATAATTCGGTAAAGAAACTGAACCGCTTACACGAGTTGAGGTAATCTCCAAATTAAGATTATATGTTTTATGGTTTCAACAAACTATTTGGGAAATTGGTCTACTAAGGAATGCGGTGAAAAGCAAGTTGCCTGTATGAACAAAATATATTAGTAGAATCATTTACACCTTCGCCTCCAGCACTGGTTTCGATCTGCTGCTCGCGGCGGAAAAATGCTACTCCCATTGTGAGTTAGCACCGCAACCTTGCGGCCAAGGATGAAAGACTGATTTGCTTCGCTCGCAGTGGACAAACTGTGCAACCTGGATTAGAAGTTCCCCACGTGGATTTGAAAAGGTAATTTACGTTTAGAAAGATTTTGGGGTAACCAGGTGGGCGTGTATAAGGTCGTGTAAAAAACAAAATGTCCAGAATAAATAATCTCCATATATTTTTTTTTCTTTTATAGGTAAAACCCCAAAATGCTCAGTCTGTAAAAAAATCCCGATTATATAGTTGCTTTCCCCAATCATAATGATATTTTGTAAATTTTAGTGTGAGTAATACAAATACCGTACTATTTGGTAAGCACCAGTTTTTGTTATTAGTGTTTTTATATTTGATAGATTATGAAATGTTTATACTAACAATTTTAGGACTTATTTGAAAAAAATACAATGTTACTACTGTATCAATCAGTTATTTATTTTAGGACGTTAAAATAGACAAGTTCCATGTTGTTTTTAAGAACAGTTGCTTCTTTTCTTTATAATTTTTAGTGACTTTCTTACGTAATAATAACATGATATTCATAATGAATAAAATCCGGTTATTCTTATGAATACTATATTGTAATTAGTTTATGGTTTGCCTGTTTTGATCACAATACTTGGTGACTATTAGCGGTACTGCCGTGTTTTAAGTAAATACAGTTATGTTATTTTCAATTACTTTTAAATTAATTTCATAATTCTTTTTATGTTGGTATATACAGGGTGACTATTTTAAGTGTGCCGCCATTGGTATATCAGAAGTGACAAAATTTACAGGAAACTTTAAATGGGGGGACTTCACCTACTTTTTAGTGACCATTAAAAATATGAATTTGAAATTTCGAAAATATGCCGCCATTTTCCAATATGGAATTTCCGACTTTCGAATTTCTTATAAAAACACCTACTTTTTATGACGGATTTGAATTTAAAATAAAATTTTAAGACCTTTTTATTATTGGTGTTTTTTTGTTAAACTTAACCGTTTAAAACTTGTAAATCTGTAAATCTTGTCGCTTCTAATTTACCAATGGTGGCACACTTAAAATAGTCACTCTGTATAAGTCAAGCAATAAAGTTAATATTAAAGGACCTATTAAAAAACAAACACCAACAAAATTATTTCTCAAGGCATATAAATTTACTTTATGAACTATATTTTTTAAATTATTTAAAATACACAAAAATGTTACAAATAAAACTTGTAATATGTATCTTTAGCTTTAATATGATGTGGATAATTACTTGTTTAACTTTATCGCTTGCTCTTGGGACGTCATCAAAGAGAGCGCTTGCACGCTGCTCCAGTGGTCAGACGCAGGTTTTTTAACCGCTTCGCATGGATATATATTATGTACAAGGGATGTTGCAGTATAATTTTAGTAAATGTTTGAGCATAAATACTGTTTGTATATAATGTATTGTAAGTTTAGGTTTGGATTGTTAGTATATTAGGTTTTTTTTATTACATTTATATATATAATTTATTGGTTATCCCTTTAATTCAAATAATTTCAATTACAAATGTATTGGAAGTTTAATACTTGTATTTTAGCTATTTATAGTTTCAGTTTTACTTAGTATGCTTTTTCAAAAACAAAACACCTTCAATAAGTCAACACGCAAATTTGATTTCGAATACAAGTTTTGGTTCGGAAGCTAACCCTATTTTGTTGAATAAAATAAATAGGGCTTTCCGTTATCCACCACCTATGGAACCGACGGTTCCGGATTGACTTAAACCGGCAGCTGTCACATTTCCATGTGCAAAAGAAAAGGATTAAAAAAGATATGTTACATGACAGCATCACGAACCTCCCACCCACCCCGAATATTTGTACAAGTCTTAAATAGGCTCAAGTACAAATAAGTAGGCTATTTATGTTACACTATAACGAGATTCTAAATAATAACATTATTCGCAATAGTTATTTTCATCTTTATATTGATTTTGGATTAATATTAATATTTACTACCTGCAAATCACTGTAATAACAAATCAAGAGATAATTTCTACTGCATGGTGATTTAAATCTAAAAACAATCTTCTGTTTCTTCATCTATTTGAAGGGAATTATAATACGATAAGCCATTACAGTTTTCACACATAGCGGAACAATTAAACCCTGATTTCAAGTATTTACAGTTGTTTTCACACGGCGTCTTACAACTGCAATAGGTACAGAAGGTCATCTGGAGCAAAAGTCTTTGAGCTAGGAATAGGCCTTAGAGCCTTCTTTGTTCCGTCGTTACATTTTACATTTTTGTTCTTAAATCCCCAGTTCGTAAGCTGAAGGTTGTTGCCAATCCACACTTGAACTTGTAGATAAACTCTCAATAATAGATGTTTTTGAGCTGCTTCTGACGTTGGAGGTAATTTCACCACGTCAAAGTTGGATTTAAGCGTTGATTTACTGATAATAGAAGTGAACTTAAAATAACATCCTTCATTCAAATTTGAATATTTGCTGGTCCCGTACTATATAATCTAGAATTAACTTTTCTCTCGGCTCCAATAATTCATCGCGAGACGTATTTGCATAAAAAAAGTCTCTGCTTGAATTCTGGCTTAGATATTTGTCTTGATAATATCTACAGATTTTGTTTTCCCCAAGCCAAAGAAAGAAGAAGTTGTGTCACATCAAGTAACTGTATAAGCAAATACAATATGTTGCCAGATACTGCTGTGTTAATCAATAAGTTGATTTACGTTGTAGTATACAACTGTTGATGTTTTACCATAAACTACCTTTTGAAAGATTATTGGTTTATGCTGTTGTGCAAGGGTCAAAAGTAACACTGACTGATCTGTATCTGACCCCACTACAATTGCTTTCGACAATCTGTTTTGCTGTTCAATAATAATTTGTTTTTTGTTGTTCTTGTTTGAAAGAAATTCCTCTTGTTTTGTAATGCACTTAGTGTTTCTATCAAAATCTATGCCACTTGATGAGGTTTTGTTTCTTACCTGTTCCTCTCCCTTTGTTTGGATTCTTTAGGATATACATAAAATATTACAGTTTTTTTCTTTTATATCTATTAATAACATGGGCGCAATAATTCTGGATTATGTCTCCACAAGTTCCTTCCTTTGGCCGAGAAACTTAATGTAAAAAGAAGCCTCCGTCAATGTCTATGCTGATTTCATCCCCCTGAGGTAATTCATTGGTGATACGCTCAGGAAATACGATTTTGATCCTTTGCGTAGTGAGACTTCATCAAATAAAGAAGAAGGTGGCTGTGAAGCTAACTCGCATCCAAAATAAAACTTCAACTTACTTGGACTGTCACAGCAACATAAGATCCGGTTGAAAAGTTGTTAAGGGTTTACCGTAACTTCGTTAGTTCGAATAGCTACTGACTTGTGACTTGCTTGGGTCATGACCATATCTTTCCTTTTTAGCTTCAATTCTCCAAATGTCTTTCCTTGAATTTTTTCCATATCCCCTTTCAAAATTTAAAATGCATTGTCACAATTTACTTTTTCGTCTGAAATGACACCTGAGCCTAAAGACGCTAACTCTCCTGATTGCTTTGTAAACAGGTTGTGTTGAGTTAGTCATGAAATACACTTTTGTATGTCGGAATCGTCTCTCAGCTTCCAAGACTTTCGAAGTTCTACGTGTTATATATATGAATGATTTTGCATAAGGAAGTTGCCGTTCAGCATGACGGTAATCAACATAACGTAGAAATTATCACTTAATTTGTTATTACAGTGATTTGAAAGTTGTAAATATTAATAATAATCCAAAATCAATATAAAGATGAAAATAATATTGCGAATAATGTTATTATTTAGAATATCACTATAGTGTAACATATATAGCCTACTTATTTGTACTTAATCCTGCTTAAGACTTGTACATATATGGGGTGGGTGGGAGGTCATGATGCATGTAACATATATTTTTTTAATCCTTTTCTTTTGCACATGGAAATCCAATCTTTAGCCGGTTTAAGCCCATCCGGAACCGGCGGTTCCATATGGAAAGCCCTATTTATTTAATTCAATAGAGTATGGTTAGCCCCCCGAACCAAAACTTGTATTCGAAATAAAATTTGTGTCTTCACTTATTCAAGGTGTTTTGTTTTTTAAAAAGCATACTAAGTAAAAACGAAACTGTAAATAGCTAAATACAAGTATTAAGCTTCTAATACATTTGTTATTGAAATTATTTGAATTAAAGGGATAAAAATAAATTATATAGGCCTATATAAATGTAATAAAAACATTTACCTAATATACTTACAATCTAAACCTAAACTTACAATACATTATATACAAACAGTATTATTATGCTCACAAATTTACTAAAATTATATTGCAACATCCCTTGTACATAATATATCCATGCGAAGCGGTTAAAAAACCTGCGTCTGACCACTGGAGCGGCATGCAAGCGCTCTCTTTGACGACGTCCCCAGAGCAAGCGATAAAGGTAAACAAGTAATTATCCACATCATATTAAAGCTAAAGATACATACTACAAGTTTTATTCGTAACATTTTTGTGTATTTTAAATAATTTTAAAAATATAGTTAATAAAGTAAATGTATATGCCTTGAGAATTCATTTGTTTGGTGTTTGTTGTTTAATAGGTCCTTTAATATTAACTTTATCGAAAAATGTATAAGGACAAAATATGTTTAATATGGATCAAGGAACAAATTTACAAACAATTAATTCGCTAAGATGAGTATTAACGAACTTGTAAGCAATCTTGTGAAGCTCTACATTTGTAAACTTCAAGTGGGGGGTAGTGGAGGGGGAAGCACAAGGGGGCGAGTCGGGGACTTTTGAGAAAATACATGTCTTATAAGAGCCTATCACATAATATAAAAATTCAGCTTTTCCCTAATTTGTTGCGACAAAAAACCTTTATTGACTGGGCTATAAAGTTTTAAAATGTAATAACAAACCCTAAAAACAATAAATATTAATTGGTATTTTTCCTTAAAGCTAGAGAGTTGAAATTTGGCATTTATTAATTTTAAGAAAATATTTTAGACTTAAGTCGATCAAAACTATCCCGATCTATGCATTCGCAGATGATTCTGGGTGATCTGCAAACATTCAGGCTGTGATTTACCAATCTGTAGATTTAGCGGTTGAAAAAGAAGAAGTGCTTCATTCTGATTTAAAAAAAAATTATTTAGCACACATACCGTGACGAGGACGATTGATGGGCAGCCAGTGAACAATAAATATACAACTAATTGAAAACACATGTTATAATTACCTTTAGTGAAATAATAGCTGAAAGAAAATGAGAGAAAAATATTACAATTATTTATGAATCATGGTGATGCAAAAACAAATCCCTGTAGCTAAGCACGGGTAGTCATCTAGTCATTATATATTAATTCTCAAAGGTTTTTTTTGTCACTAAGCGATATCTCCCTTAATTCTTTATCAAAATTAATTATTCCATAATCATTTTAAAGCTTATGTTCCACGGTATTGACGAAAAATAGACAAACTGCTTAAAATGCATGTTTTAGTTACAAAAATTGATTTAAAAAACATTTATATTATTATACTTCATATGGTTCATAATGAAAGGTGCCATCTATTAAAAATATGTTTAACTAACATGATAGATGTTAGTTCGATTGTTTACACTATATAATATCCAAGTGTAATCTATCACACAAATCAATCAAATTAAACCGACGTAAAAAAATAAACGTAATTTAATTAATTATAGCAATGTATTAAATTAGGCAAGTAGGCCTAACCCTCACTTGCGAAATATTCGCACGGGTCGGATAGTAGGAGATTATTCTGAATATTTAGTTTTTTTTACATCACATTATAGTTTGTCTGTTTCCTGAAAAACCTATCAAAATGTGAAATATCGTATAAGTACTTAAAATACACGAGGTTTTTACTAGGCTGACGGCTTCGGTTAGGACGATGCATCAAAAATTCTAGGCCGCAAGGTCGTGGTGTGCCAACTAACAAAGCGGAATGAAACCGCGCGTGAGCCGTGGTTAGAGGCTGAGGTCATACATGGAGGCAGCTATTCAACGTCTTCGTAAGTATACCAAGGCTGTTTAGCTGCGTAGACGAATTATTTTAATAGTTTACCACTTACTTAAACCATTTGGCTGATTTAAGATGTTTACTCTGATTCTTTCAAACTGCATGCAGGGTATTTCCCAATGGCAATCCCAACAGCTGATTCTCATTTTTAAACAATTTGATTGTTTTAATATTTAAGTTAGATTTTTTTTTATAACCGATATTAAATCATAAGCTCAACAAATCAATTATGTCGTTAATAACATTATTTAAAAAAAATTTGTTTGAGATTATTACTAATGAAGACATTTTTACAACACAAGTTTCTTAAGCCTTTACTCTCCTGGTAAGCAGAACTGCAATTAGAGGTGATTAAGTGCACATAAATCTTAGGTTATTTCTGCTGTCCGAAGTAAACACCTAGTAAATACATTTTAGTAACATTTACAGTAGAGAAGGGGTTTGTTACATAAATCTTTTTCGCTTTTTATCAACTCTTTTTAATGATTTTATCAATTAAAATTTTAGATTTAACATTTCAATCACACTAAAAACGGACTAAAAAATTACGATATATTACAATAGCAAAAAATAATAAAATTTTCAGTAGGTAGGTTTTTGCATTACATTCAGGTTTGAAATAGAAATTAAATAAGTCAATATATTGATTCTTGTATATTATTTGTTCATGATTGCATTCACTTTAACAACAGAAAGAAATAATATCAGAACTAGAACCTAGCAGCTGATGTTCAAACAAAGCAAATATCATATTGTTTTAAATTAACAAATCAAAAACCTAGTCCAAAATGAAACATAAACATGTCTTGGATATACTGTATTAGGTTCTGTATTAGTTTTTCTGACTTACTGTGTTTTAAAATTGTACATTGTACAGATTTTCTGCGGCTGAAACTAGAATATTAAAATAAACTGTTAATATTAATATATTAAAATGATATAAAGATGTGTAAAAATACAATTTATATTTTACCATAGATACGTAGTAATATAAACAATAACAAAACGCGTTATAAAAGGCCTTTCTAAAAGAGCCATGACGTGGTCAATTATTATATGGCGATAGACCTGAGGAAAGGGGGTGAATATGTCACAGTTTTAATTTTATAAAAACTTGTATGTTAGCGTTTTTTTGGATTTAGAACCTTCTTATGGTTGTAACTGGGTTACCCAAATATTAGGGAACTATAATAACATACTCTAATGTAAGTCCAGGAGAGTTGGACCCCCTTTTTTGAAAACCAATAACATTTTTTTTTTTATATTAATCGATTTTTAGCTTAAACATTTCTCTATCAACTAATTTAATAATACTCTATATAATATAAACTATAAATCTTTAAACAATATCTTAAATTTGTTAAACTTATTTTTTTGAACTGGTCCATCTCACCCTAATACCGCGGGTTATATGGACCAATCATATCGAGAGAGATGGACCAACAATAAAAATACAGTAGAAAATGTTTAGGCATATAATATTTAATATACATAAGCACATTATAACATGTCTCAGTGGTTACAAAAGTTTGGCCATAAGTTGGAAACTTGTAAAAATAATATAAAATAGTAACATTGTTAAAAATTTTACTAAACCGAATTATTGGCCAAATTTACTGTTTCTCTTGTTGATCTTATGCACCAGCAGTAGTTTCTTTTTCTTTTCTATCCTCCCACAAAAACCACAAAGATTTCCAAATTTAGTACAGTTCTCATGAGACCACCTTGAATCCATTTTATCCACTATTTTATACACTTTGTCCAATCTGCAGTGCTCTTTTATTTGTAGTTTCATAGTCTTCTAAACATAAAAAAAAACACATTGGTTTTATCCCACTGACTGTCATTACTGCTGTCATCGTAAACCACTCCCTTTCGGCTGGCCTTTTTATCCTGTGGAAACATTGCTTTCTTGGTTTCTCGTTTCCTTTTTTTTCTTTTTTGTTTAATTTCTTCTTCTTCTCTACATCGGCCATCAATTTTGAGCCGTTCAATATTACTTGCTGAGTTTAAAATATTTGGATTACTCGCATTAATGCTCCGTGCAGTTTTTTCTTGTAGAGCAGTTATTGGAGAAATTTTGTTAAGAGTTTTTGTTGGGGTAGGATTCTCATCATACTTTTGAGTGATGGTTCCAGGGAGTGCTACATTGTAACTTATGGATTGCTTGTGGTGGACGTTTAACTCACGGCTTGAGTGTGAGCTAGTGTGTGAATTTCTTCATGAGCTACTGCGCTACTTTCTGATGCAAATACAATCAAACCATATTTGTAGCTGATTTGAGTTGCTTTGCTCCCCATCTTGCAATAAAAAGCAATAATCAGGTACTGCCACCATGTCTATAGGTACTATTCCACAGCTTTTAAATCCAAATGTTGCATTTTTAACTGTTGCTGATTTAGACCAGGCTACTGACAAAAGTTTACCAAACTGGAGGCGGCTTATCTGTCGTGATGGATTGTTTGTCATGAAAGTATTGCATGATGAATAGTAGTGTGACTTTGAGGACTTGAAAAAACTCCGAGAGGTTGAAGTGGGATGTGTGGCTTGAAAGGGTCAAAAGTATAACATCATTATTCTTAACATACTCGAGTATATCACCAGAGCTGCAATGAGGTGTGTGACCATCAAGGATAATTAATACTTTACCCGGAGGCTTTATAAGAATAAAGTGGTTTTCAGCCATTCTAGAAAGCTTTATGAGTTGATGTACGGGGACTTTTCGTTCATGACTATGGGAGAACCCGGTGTCATACCGTCCCTATATTCAGTCTTCTTATTTTTACCCTTAAAAATACAGTAAGTAGCTACCCTCCACACTGAAACAGCAAACTACTGTCACTTTCTCTCCCTTCTCACCGGATGTAATGTCTTTGACATTTGTAGACCTCTTAATAGCAAGTACTTCAAGTGGTCCGTTATTAAGCTTCAGCCCAGTTTCATGAATATTATATATGTTACAAGGTTTTTGTATGAGGTTATTCTCTTTCAAAACATCTTCCAATAGTTGAAAATATCGTTTAACTACTTCTCTGTTCATCCCAAGGGCCATATTTTTTTATACTTTTTCCGATTGTCTAATAACTATTTGAGGGTTTCGCTCCATAAATGACTTAAGCCAATCATATCCAGCTTTTTGGCTAATGGGATCAAAGTTGTGTTTGATATTCAACTTTTGAAGGCCATTGAACGTACACAATCTCGTATAGGAGAAAAAACACAAGTTTGGCGCTTTTGAATGTGAAGTACCATTTTCCTTTCACTAATAACCCCAAAGACTGAAGATGGACCATAAGGTCATTTTGCCAAACAATGTGTACGTTATCTTCATTTGAGAATAAAATTAGGAATCTTAAAATACCTGGCAGTTTCATTTACACCCATGCAATGCTCTTTAACTGCACCCACAGCTTGTATCAAGTCCGCTTCTTTCCAGAAGGTACGTAGAGAACCATGCTTACGGGTGTACTTAGTCAGCATATCTTTCTGGAAAAAAATATAACTCATGTTATTTTATGTAGGACCATGGATTTATATAACTACAGAAAATAAAAAGTTGAAATTTTTTTTACAAATTCAGCTATAGGTCATTAATTTACAGGTTATAGCCATGTTTAGACAAAATACAAGCAGTTATAAATAACCATATCTTACGCCACATTGTCTGCAATAAATTTAACTTAGTATTAAATATGGTTATTTACACATAATTGTGCATTTCTTTAAATTCGTTATCAATAATACGTTAGTTATTTCATAATTTTTAAGGGAACGTAATCAAATCTGAAAAAGACCGTAGAAGACCAAAAAAGACAATGGCCCATATTTCCCAATTCGACATGGTCTATCCCTAGCGATCGCATGGGAGAGATGGACCAGGCCGCCATATTGCCTCTGTCAACGGCAGAGACGCTTTGGTGTTCTACAATTATTTGTTACACAATAAACTTGCTTTAAATCAACCAGAAACATAATACAAATAATAGTTTACTATACAATTATTAAAAAAAGATTTTCACTCACCTGAAATGTATTTCTTCACATAACTTCTAAATAACAGTATCAATTCAACTTGAAACTAACACAGTACGCCATTGCACAAGCACGCTAGTAGTAACGATCTCTAGAGGCTAGTTTATAATCTACGCGATTGGTCCATCTCACCCATTGGTCCATGTTTGTCTCCCCGACTTACCCTATCATTTTTTACCAGTTTATTTATGTAGTATTATTTACCAATTTGTAGTTGGCGATTATGTGTCTAAAATATTTTAAAACTTAAAAATTTTATTTTAAACTCATTGTGTTAGTATAAAAATCACAAATGGATATAACTAATTTTACATTTTATAAGTCGTGAGAGTTTATTGAGAGTTTATTACGTGTTTAGAAAACGATGTATCATATTCGCATGTTTTTGAACTGTTCTAAGAATGTTATTCTTGTCTGCATCGTAAACTATTTACGCTCAAAACGACGAAATAGCAGAAGCCAAACCCTAAAAAAACTTTTATTACGTATTCATATTTCTAAAAAAAATTAAGTTGAACATAATACGTCCAAACACAGACTGCTTTTGACTCAATACTGGTTTTGACCATATCGATGAAATTCATTTACATTAAATGATTTAACTAAACACTAAATTAACCATAGATTAATAGAAAGAATTTAAAAACATTGGGTGTGCTTAAGACCACAGGTTGGAAGTGATAACTTATATGACTGATTTATATTTTTATCAGTACTAATATTAGAGAAGAATAAGGGTTAACAAATTACACAAGTCAATATATATTGTCAAAAAATATTATATCATATTTTTAAATTGCTTAGTTATAATATTATTATATTATAATAATTTTATAATTATTCGAAAAATAGTGATAATTATAATGTAAGCATTATTTGTTTAGAGGCTAATGATTTTGAGTGAGGTATTAGTGTATGCACTCTACATAGAATTCTAAGAATATTTGAATATGTAATGGATCATAATTATTATATTATTTTGTCATTGTCTTTTATTGCTCGTAAAACCGTAAATTTGTTCTGTTTTAAATGAAAACGTTTTTTCAACACTCACTAAACAGTCGTATGTGGGACTTGCAGAAACGCCGGGTCGATTTCGTTTGGCTGTTGACCAAAATTTGTCTTGCTTGCTCAACGACTTCGTCAGATGTGCTTGGACGGCCTTGTGATTTCTTGTGTCTTACCGAACACCCTGTTTCTACAAAACATTTATGTCACTCACAAAATGAAGGCCTACTAAGAGGAAACTACGCTAAACTGTTGTCGCTGACTTTGATTCTTCGAACCAAAACACACAGCAACCAACTCGTGTCCAGTGAAGGCAGCCATCTTTGGCACAACTGTCGCTAGCGCTCGTGACGGTGCGATTCAGCACCAGCGAACTAAGGGAGTAAAAACTTGATGTGTTTTCCTACAAATTGACTCTACTATCACCTCTGTAGGTTCTCTGAATAAACGGGGTTATCACTTCAAAAAATCTGACACAATGTAAACATTGACTAACTGGAGTTCAATATTCGAAATGCGCGAAGATCCGAAGACATATAAAGAAAGACTAAATATCAAGTTTGCGTGGAGACATGAAAACTAATTCCAAACACACTTTTATACCGTGGGAATAATTGTATTACTTCAATAAATATACTTTGATTTAACATGTGTTAATATTTGCAATACACAAATTGAAATAGAGAAATGTTAAACAAAGTAATGTCAGCTTACACAGTGTAAATGCAAACTTTATAACGATCCCCCACTGATATTGTGGATAATGTGTCAATGGTATTTGCAGATGGTTTATGATAAATCCGTTTTAGTTTATATTATACGGATCTGGAGTTAATGTCGTGTTAAATGTAAACTAGAAATAGTGTGTTTAACTGTTGATGATTTGTTCGTGGTTTTTATGTTTACACTGTTTAAAACTTTTACTAACCGGGGCACTAAACACTTAATATAGCGTGAGGTGTGAATACCAAATTTATACCCATAGATATAAAGAAAATTATACTTTTGTATCATTGGTTAATAATTAAAACAAATAAGAAGGCTTTGTTATTCAACCATTACTATTAAGTCGATAAGGAGTGTTTCGGATACAGGTAATACATTATATAAAATATACTATCTACTTGAAAAGAAGTATTATTTATATCTATCTATTAATTTAATATCTATAATAATGAATACTTATTGTTTTAGGGGTCTTTACTACATTTTCACCGCTTAGCAAAAGTGACACAATGTAAAATCTGTTTTTTTCTAAGTCTCTTGTAAGAAATAAATGTATACAATGTCAGCTCTATAGCTTTAAGTACTGTATAACATATGAAATAAAACAATAACACAAAATCTCACAACAAATACGTTAGTTGTAGTTTGGCTTCTGTGGCTTTATCACTGAGGATGGCGACTTTGTCGTTGAAACGCGTTTGATTTATTAAACGTATTTGTTGTGAGATTTTGTGTTATTGATTTATTTCATCTATATTGTTCTGACAAGTCCAGCTCATTATTTACTTACTGTATAACAATTAATATTTATTGATTTATGGGTTATTCTATATTTTCACCCCTTAGAATGTAACAAAATGTAAAACTGCTTTATTAGTTGTAAGTATTTTGTAAAAATAAATGTAAAAAATCATATTTTTAGCTTTAAGGTAAGTATAAAAACAATATTTGTTGTTTTAAAGGTTGTTTCAAGCCCTATCGGGTCCAATTATGAATCTAAACCATAAAGGTACCCAGTCAAAAACACACACACAAAATTGCATCAAAATTGGTCCAGGCGTTGAGGATTAGTTCAGTGACAAACACATATAGTGAAGAATCTATATATAAAAGAAGATGTAATGACTGACTAACTGATTCATAATCAACGTACAGCCAAAGCTATATGATAGCTATAGACTTAAACTTTTCAGGGTACGTAAATATCAATGCGTAGAGGCGCAACAATGGACTTATAAAAACACAGATTTTACATTATGTCATTTTTGCTAAGGGGTGAACATGTAGTAACAGCCCCTAAAACAATAAATATGCATTGTGATATTTTCATTAAGCTAGACAGCCGAAATGTGATACATTTATTTCTTACAAGATACCTATAAAAAAATAAACCAATTTTAAATTATGTCACTTTTGCTAAGGGTTAAAAATGTAGTAACAACCCCTAAAACAATAAATATGCATTGTGATATTTTCATTATAATAATATGTATATATACAACAACAGCAAAAATTTTTTTGCAATAACATTATTATAATGACCACCAATCTCACAAAAAGTACTCCTCTTTCGCCAAATGTGCCAATGACAAACACCAAATATCGTCCATCCATCACACAAGAATTGCATGGCGTAGTATAACGAGTAATTGCACTCAATTTTGAATTTTGTTTTGGACAACAACCAATCACACAATGACAAAACGAAAGTATTGAAATGTCAAACTTAATCTCAAATATCACTTAGTAGATATATAGTTTATCGAAAATGTAAATATAGAAACAAAATTTGTTGAACCAGCTAATATCAGTCAAGCAAACTTTCGGGCAGGGTTTCGTCTGTCGGTCCGCTAGTTATAAATAAAAAAGCTGATTTGGATCAAAAACCTAACATAATTATATTAGGTTAGGACAAAAATTATTAAAAACACGTTTGTTTGCAAACAATAATTAGGCAGATTTAGAACAATTTAATTATTCTAATAGTTTTTCTAGATTGAGTAAAAGCTAACAAAAGGATTATCATCAGTAAAACATCTGCTGTTACACATTATATATATATTTTTTAATGATAGAATGAATCTTTTGTTGATATGTTATTATTAATTATAAAATATTAATGTTAAATTTACAACGCATGATGCAATTCAGGTTATTTGTTTCAATCGTGTCAATTTCGATCTCTGTGTTACATTAGATATGTATAATAGGTTACATCTCAATATTCATTTCCGAGAAAATATCAGAGTCTACAATAATCTGTTTTCATTGGCTTATTCATTGGTTGTCACCAGGGTTGATGAGAGAAACGTGCAGGATAGGAGCCCGTAGTTTATTATAAAAATAAAGGAATCATTCGGAACATAATGTGCCACAGATGTGCAAAAAATAAAATAAATAAATAAATAGCAAATGAACTAAAATTGTGTTGCTAAGCTTGTTAATCCTAATCATCTGTTTTATCTGTTATTTTTATTTGGTTGGTTGTTATGGCAATGGATATAAAAACGTCATGGATTTATAACTTTCATTCACACGTGATTTTAATATACAACATTCTATAATAAAATTCTATAAAGAATTAAATGAAAGCATTTTGGTAAAATTCGTTTGATTTATAAGCTAATATCCCTTTCCCTTCACTGCACAGGAAAATATTTAAAAAAATATGTATATAATTGTTGTTTGATTTCATTCAGATTGAATTGTCACTTATCCTAATTTATTCTGTAAATTAAATTATTCTGTAGTAATATTTGAATTGTTTACTTCTAAGGAATTTCATATGTTTACCAAATGTGTATCATTAATTTCATGAAGCTTCTTCTTTGCCCTTTTCCACTCTTTTCCTTATAGCGTCAAGGTACGAGTTAGAAATTTGCATACAAACAAATTTAAATTAATTATAACACAAGTTGAATTTCGGTACTTTACAAAGCAATTGGTAGAGTTTTGAACACATGATGGACTAGATAAAATAAACGAACTTGGATATTGCGAATGTTAATGTTTGGACGATCTGTATAGTCACGAGATAAATGTAGTTATGTAGACTTGAAAGCTCTGTAAATTAAATGTCGCACAGTGTCAATTAAATCTTTATAACGATATGAAACAGATAGCGTACATTTCCTGGAAATTTAATTTGCTTGATGGTTTTTTCACATCTGTTTTTATTGTAAATTGCATACATAAATGGAAGCGGACTTGCCTATTCAAAGAACATTCTAATTTTCATTTGTATACTCTTATTACAGCTCGTTATGCACTAAACAAATTTCAAATCCTTTATAAACAAACAATTGTATTAAATTCTGTAATAACATCAAGACGGTAATTGTATCTTATGTAGTATCTCATTTACATGAAAAAAGGTTACCAGAACAAACAAGTAA
>JAGFPH010012941.1:4266-21373 GCA_018207615.1 Philaenus spumarius | reverse complement strand
GGTTAGGCCTAGACGGATGAACCAACATTTTATGTTTATTGAATGCATTTACAATGAATGAAATGGACATTTAACTGAAAGAAAATTTAAGCCTAATCCTAACCTAAAATTATTATATGTACGTTACCGTTAAGACAGATAAAATAAAATTAAACATACACACAATACTTTTAGGTTAGGCCTAGACACATGAACCAACATTTTATGTTTATTGAATGTATTTACAATAAATAAACATTTAACTGTGTTTACTATCTTAGCTTTGATGTTATAATTAATTCTACACCTTTATTACAATAACATTAAACGAACGGAAACAGTATATATTTGTTTAAAAATACAAACTAATAATAAACGGCAATTGAACTATTAAAATTATGTGTGTATGTTGCCGTTAAGGCTGGTAGAAGAATTGAAGGAAAGGCGTAATGAACTTCGTTCCTGACGGGGTCGCACAACCACACAAATTTACTTTTTTTTTGTATCTTAACTTTTTTTTGTAAACATATTTGCTATTTTAGAATTAAACTTTGAAACGTTTGAACCACCACCATTTTGAAAAGGATCACATTAAATTTTGCACTTTTGTATACCAATGTGATGCTTGTTCATGCTGAATTTTATGAATTTATCTTAAACCGTTCATGAGATAATATTTATTTTTAAAAACACACAGACAGACAACTTCTAAACTAAGCAAGATAGGACACATGTTATATGGTAGTATTTGCTAGTTTCGACCTGCTGAATAACACGGTAAATTTTTATTTTTTTTAACGTCCTGTTATTTTGCACTTTAAGGCTAATGAAGATGGGACCTACAGTTTTACGTGGAATCCGAACTACAGCCAACGATGTCTGTTAAGAAACCATTTAGAAAATTATTCGGGGTCAATGGGAATTGAACCCGGAACTTTTCCATTGATGGTTGCCATGACGATTGATAAAGCTTTCACGCCTTAACAACCACGGCCATCATGGCTTTAACACGGTAAAATTTGGTAGAATGGTTGCGAGACAGCCTCTATTTTTATATAGAATCTTGTTACAGAGATGTTTTCTTTATACTGAATCCAAACAATCAAGGTTTGTAGAAGATATTTAAAAGGAAATAATGTATAAACAATTAGAACAGGGAGAGTCGATTCCCAAGGTGATATTTTATTAACCATTAGTAGGCCTACTACTAAGAACTATTACCTAATAGGGGACAGTTGCTATGGTGATAGTTTACCATTGTCAGTGTTCTGAATACATCCTTGACTTGTGTTGTGTGTTGTTGAAAAAAGTGGATATTATTATTATTATTATTGGGTTGTGTAACCTGCCACCAGGACCCACTGCACAGAAACCATGAGGTCCTCTGTGCCCTATGTCCAGGCCGCAGTTCACATCAAATACACCCTTTTCGCGAAACGAAGAATTCCGTGGGGCCTTTTCTCGTATATACCAGGTGTCAGGGTATGCTTGTCCCAGATATTGTTGCCTCAGTGATGCGAGGGCATCACATTCGCATAAAACATAAATAGCCCAGTCGGTATAGGTTACAACTACCAGTAATTTGCAATACGGCTGAATTTTTTTTATAAGTACATTAAAGTATGTAGATTAACATAAAAAAAAGTTTACCAGTCTATCGATTTCCCAAAGTCGAAAAAAAAACCGATTGTCATTTTTTTTTCGATTATCCTTAATATTTCGAGCTGGGATGAAGATAGAGGAAAATAAAAAATAAAAAATACCACCGTGTAGGGGAGGTATTTTTAAACAAAAAAGGTCATATGTATTTATTTCGTCCGAGCAATGGTTTGTCTGGAAAAAATTCGATAATGCAGGTATGTATTTTGCAGCAGGGGAAATCATTAAAAGGGGACATCTTATTCATATATGAAGCGTTGGCTCATTCTAAATTGGCCGAATTTTAATATATCGAATTGAAACTTGACATAGGAGTTAAAATATATATTTTAAACATTTATGCTGAGTCTCAGCTTGTTATCTTGAAAATGACCCGATCTAGGAGTCGATTTCGATTATCGATTTTAGGAGTACCGGACTCAGGAACTAATTTCAATTTATTCCAGTTTCTTCGTCAATTTTTGGAATATCAACATCAAATTTGTTTTACAAGTTGAGTACACCAGTATAAATATTCTTAGTAAGTATGAACGATTTTTTAATGTTATTTTTAAAAACGATGCGCTTGAAAATGGTCTTCTGTTTTACCTATCTCGTTTTAACTATAACACTTTTGGATTCAACGACTCCATTTTCGACATTTTTGAATATATCGATTTAAAAATTGGTACAGAAGTTAAAAACACAATTGTTTTTTGCTACACTTATTTTAAAAACTATATTTAAAAAATTGACTAATCTGCAGCCGATTAACTCAAGCATTTTGATGAAAAATCTAAAAAGGTCTAAAATTATACTTTTTTAAGTTACTTGTGCTTTGAAAAGTAAATAATAAAAAAGGTTTATACTCCTTGATCTTGTTTGAATCTATATATTTAACTTTTAAAAAAACTTTCAGGTTGATATTTTGAAAATTTTCTAAACTGGAGCTGTTTAAAATGAATTGGTGGGTCCGGTACTCATAAAATCAAGAAACCCATTAATAAGTCAAGTGGTTCTAGATCGGGTCATTTTCAAGATAACAAGCTGAGACTCAGCATAAATGTTTAAAATATATATTTTAACTCCTATGTCAAGTTTCAATTCGATATATTAAAATTCGGTAAATTTAGAATGAGCCAACGCTTCATATATGAATAAGATGTCCCCTTTTAGTGATTTCCCCTGCTGCAAAATACATACCTGCATTATCGAATTTTTTCCAGACAAACCATTGTTCGGGCGAAATAAATACATGTGACCTTTTTTGTTGAAAAATACCTCCCCTACACGGTGGTATTTTTTATTTTCCTCTATCTTCATCCCAGCTCGAAATATTAAGGATAATCGAAAAAAAGATAATCGATTTTTTTTCGACTTTGGGAAATCGATAGACTGGTAAACTTTTTTTATGTTAATCTACATACTTTAATGTGCTTATAAAAAAAAATTCAGCCGTATTGCAAATTACCTGTACTTTTGGTCTAAATTGACCTTTACCGACTGGCCTAAAAAAGAAGTTTCCTCCTTCTCTCCACACCTTCGACATAATGGGTTGGTTGTAATCCAACCCCATCAGGTGGGGTACCATCAGGTGCCTCTTCAGAGAATTGTGTCCCGTCAGTGGACCGACCAACAACCTCACTTCCCGCCTGCCAAGACCCAATAGTGTTCTGCTTAGATGTCCATCCAGGCCATCAATGAAATCGTGTGCCTGACTTTGACCTCTTACTGTCTCTCTCCATCTCTGCAATGTTCTGATTGAACATTTTTTCTTACACTTTTTCCCCATAGCCTCTTGATATTCCTATCATCGGTTTTGGGCCCATCGGTGGAATTTCAAATCCTCTTCTAACCAGTTTATCAGCTATTTCATTCCCTTCTACTCCATCATGTCCAGGGACCCAAACAAGTCTTACTTGCTTACTGCTCGACAGCTGAGCCAGCAGTAACTGGCATTCCTAGACAACTTTGACGTTGTTCTTGAAGCTATGATGGTCTTTATGGCCGCCTCACTATCAAAACATATCATAACATCTGTAGTCATGCTTTCTGAGTCCAGTATTCGTTTTACGCATGCAAGTATTGCGTATACCTCAGTTTGGAAGACCGTAGAGTAGAGCCCTAGCGACACTGAGTATTTTTTCTGTGTGTGCGGTCTTTGTGCGTACATTCCGGCTCCCGTACCTGTCTGTTTTTCACCCGTCTGGAGATTTGTCAATTTCTAAGATCTACCTGTTTCCGTAGCCACTCTTCCCGAGCAGGCAAAATAACCTCCAATTTGCTATTAAAATTATACTTGGGAGTCATATAATCCGTACCGGCTCGCAGCATCGGATCCCACTCCAGTATTTTGTTCAGTCACTCACCGTGTCCATTTCTTGCAAAAGATGTTGACCAATTCCCTCCTGGATAAAAGTGGATAAAATATTGTTGTTATATAAAAAAATCTTGCAACACGCAAAAAACCTGACGTTACTGTGTACAGGACATGAAATACCGCACCCGCACGATCCAAGTGCCTCTGTTCCAATGAATTGTCATTTGAAAATATCAGAATATACAATACTGTTATGTGTTTCGCCGCGGGGGTTGGTGAGCAAAGCTGAGCCCCTAGTATTATTATTAAAAAAATTAACTACTATGATTAATATCATGATATAGATTATGATTTTTATGATGTTATATCTATAATACACGTTTTCCAGGAATTTACTTAGAAAGCTAAAATCATGATCAATAAGTTCCTTAAACTCTGCCTTACCAAGAACTGTCTTATTGAAACAAGCCTTTCCAAACCGAACCAATATAGGACATTCTGATGCAAAATTGTATACGTCTTCAATTACTCACACATTACACAATAATCTTATATATTAAAAAAATTCTGTTTTTCTTTTCCGAGTCCGTTCGGCTCTTCTACCCGACCGATTTTCATAATTGAGGTCTTAAATTAAAGGTATGCACGCCCAGATTTGTCATCAAGCATTACAAATCATGTATCTTTCGCCTTACAAACGTTATAATCAAATGCAAATTTTTGCTGTGTATTCCTTATGGGGGGTTTTTTTGGTTCTTTGTCCACTTTGCGTTCGTATACCGTCCATCCGATTGCTTTGAAATTTTGCATAGTAACACAGGTTAACCCTAGGAAGGTTTTAGGCCATTTACCGAAGTCCTAGGACATTAGGGCTACGCCTCAGTGGCCCTCAAAGTTTCAATGTTAATCTTATGGAAGAAAGATTTCTATTGATTTTATCAGGGACACAAAAACAGCTGTTCGTATGAAAAGCTTAAAACAGCTGATTTTGATCAACAACTGATTTGGATCAAATCAGTATCAAATGTAGTATTACCTTTTTGAGGTTACATTGACAAACTAAAAACAAACACAAACAAAAATCAACGAAAAATGCTAACTATATTTTAATTCAATTCAAACATTGGTTGTTACAAACCTATTATATATAAAACAGCTAATTTGGATCAAAAACTGAACATAATCATTCACAGATATGTCAAGTCTTATATATTATCATCCGTTCAGCCGCTATTCACCCGAGAAGGAGCTCCGGTATACAATCCTTCAAATTTCCCATGTTAATCTTATGGAGATAATGTTTAATGAGTTTGAGTCAGCTGCCAAATAAAACAGCTAATTTATGCTCGGTCACCTATGTACAAACGAGCAAAAGATTAACGAGATTCTTTATCGAATTTTCCACCTGCGAGCGAAGCGAAGCAGCCATCTGAGGCCGAAGGCCGAGGCGGGGTTGGGACGCGGAGCGTCCAGGGGCAGAGCCCCTAGTAATAAATGACTTTATTTAATAAAATCTTTACATTTTACAAATCAACTCCTATAAAAGCGAGTGTACGTACGCACGTACGTGAGTAACGTATAGTATAACAGCTGATTTCACCCAACATCTGTAATACTTAAGCAAACCCAGTAGATTATAGTTTGGGTTTATGTTTACAACTTCAATCGTTATAATTTCTTGTGAAGTTAATTTTTTTAAATATGAGTTATAGAACTAATGTATGCTATAATATACGTTATAATATTTGCTTTGAGGTTATAAACTGTATATATATATATACAACCTTTTATATCAGTATATTTGCTTTTACAAATTTAAAGAAGCCTATATTTATACACTCGCTTTAAAGTAGTTGATTGTACACATTTACCGAGTTAAAAATCCCCGTCAGTATAGTTATGTAGGCCTAGATAAGTATTTCTTAATGTTGTTTTTTAAATGATATATTTCTGATGTGTATCTAATTAATCAGTCTGTGATTTTTCACGGGGCTTACTAGTAATAAATAAAATAATCTCTCAGCAAATTCAGTCAGGGATGTTGCTACAACAAATAGGGGGGGGGGGGGGGGGCAAATATAAAATTTCCCAACAATTTTGTCCCCATTTTCCAACTTTTGTGTAGGGGGGTTCCAAACGCGCAGATTGGGGCTCTGGGTTATGTTGTGAGTAATACATCCCAGTGGAAATGGGCCCTAAAGGCTCAACTCCGGATTGTTTTTTGAAAAATGGACTTCTCTAAGCAGGGTTTTAATAATGCACGTGCTATATTGAGGACTTTAAGAGTTTTTAATATTTTCAAGAATTTTAACATGGCATTACATTATTGAAAAACATCCCCCGTATTTTCCCCACCATTTTATTTTCCCAAATATTTGCAGCAAAATAAAAACCCAAAGTGGCAACACTGGTCTGGTGGCCTGGAGCAGTGCATTGCAAGTCAGGGATAATCAGTGTTGCCACTGTTACGAATTAATGGGGTGTGTGATCAAAAATATATATTAGTTATATTAATTATTAGAGTTAGTATGTTTGGTGTAAAGATATTACTTTGCGTAAGACAGATGGAGGTAAACAAGGAAGCATAATAAGGAAGGATGAGCTTGGCGAAAGTGTTTTTGTGTTGCACGGAAGAACAGTGTAGTTTGTCAACACGGAAGTTAGATGGGTTATATAAGCATAACCCTAATCTAGATTCGAGGCCAGTCTGTTAAGGTGTTGGGCCGGTAGCTAGGCCAGTCTGTTAAAGTGTGGGGCCGGAAAGCTAGGCCAGTTAGCTAGGGACGTTTGGCCGGGACTTGGCCAAGTATTGTGATCGAGAAGCTAAGGGTTGGAAGCTGGACAACACGAGACAAGCCAACATACGAGAAGTCTACACGAGATTGAAGAACGAAACCGGTTCTGCAATAGAACGAGTGAGTAACAGAATACTTAGTCTATCGATATCACATTGAGTTTGGAGTCAAAAGTTTAACGGGAAAGTTTAATTAAAGTAAATTCAGTAGCTTTGTTTACCGAGTTCTTGTTTCAGTCTGTCATACGAAAGTAATATCTAGTAAAGGAAATGTATGTAGAGCATAAGTAGAGGATAATGTATCAAACCATATATATATATTTGTATTGTATTATATTATATGAGTAAATATAGAGAAATAAGTATTACCACTGAACCGCTGATGCATTATTGTAATTGATCTGTCCCTTATTTATATATTAACCTAGTGTTCGAACCCGGGTAATAAGGGTAGCTATTTCAACCCCTAATACCACAATAACAAGGGTTGTTAACTAAATTTCCCAGAACATCATTTAAAAGAAGACAATGCATTTATTTGGTACAGTAATATTTGCACTTGCCCAACAATTTTGGATTGGAAATTTTAAGTTGCTTGTTATTTGTTAATGTTGGTAATTAACAACAACTTTCGAATCCCAAACCCAAAGTGGGAGTTTTGAGGGTTTTTGCGTGAAATTTAAACAAAAAATAAAAATTCTAACGTTTTTAAAAATCTAATTTCCCAACTTTTTGAATTTTAAGATTATTGGGTTGCGGAACGCCCCCCCCATAGCGAACTTCCTGAACTCAGTTACATGGACAAATAAATGTCCGTCTGTAGAATGACTATTCAAACACATATAATTATAATTACTAAAATTATACATAAGCAATAAAACAAGAACAATTATACAAAACAATCAACAACATAATTACAAAGAAGTATGTCAACAAGCTCTTTCGCTTAACAAGATTAGTATTGATTCGACTAGACTTTAATTGGCCTCGAAATTACATTTTCAGATGGAAAATTAAAGTGAAAGTAATTAAATTAACTATAAACTTTAGACTTTTCAAACGCGGCAATAAAACATTTAAAACTTAGAGTGCAGGATTTAACTCATACAAAGTGTAATTAGATTTTTATTTAACTAAAGTAGTATATTTGAAATAATTATTTAAATACAAAAAAATTATTTAATATACCAAGTTTTTTTTAACGGACTAATAAATATAAAGTAATTTCCCATAGTCCTATATAGATTTCCAACCTCATACAGATTGTCCTGAAAATTTGTGATTTAGATTTCTTAACAGACGCTCACTATGAAAGGATTCTGTAAAATTTGTATTGTAAAGCGTAAAAATGGTAAAAATATAGTGGTCCGCTCCCAGCATTATAACCGATAAAACAGCTGATTCGGATCAAAAGCTCAACAGCACAATTCTAGGTTAGGTCTATACTGAACTAATTCACGTTTGTTGAATGAATTTACATTTATTGCCATATCAACCAACTTGGGAAATTTAGGATTGGTTAGTTTGGTACTTACGTATTATACGGAGGCCACTATTTTTTAAACGTTGCTAGGTTAGGTATTGCTTTATAGTAAACAACAGACATGCAAGAATAATAAAACAAAAATAGCCTAAAGTTCTAACCTATTAGTCCAGTCAATGAATGCATTGTAGAGTGCATGGAATATGCGATTATTTTTGACTTCAGGACTTTGTTAGGAGTAGTTAGGAGGTAAAAATACTAAAACTTCCCACCCCTAGGAGGTGAACATAAGGCGGGAGGGGGTGGAAAGTTCCCATTTTTAGGGTTTTCGCTTTTATCTCGGAAACGGTGCACTGTAGAAAACAATGTTAAAATAAAAATGAAAGTTAATTACATTTCCTATAAAATAGTTTCTGTACGTATTTGTCGAATTCACAACGGTTTTCGAGATATAAGTTATTGAAAATCGACAATTTTCGAAAAAATCGTGTTTACCTCACTCTTTTTGCTAAACATTTGCTTATAATGCCTCCCACGACCGTTTCTCAGAAAAATGTTCAGAAACGAAGTTGTAGAGCATTAAATTTTATTCAATTTTATATACACTTTTGCCATTTTATCTTCAACCAATCAAAAGTTATAGAATTTTTAAGATGTATGCTTAATTTCGAAGTTCCTCTAGAAATTAGGATGTTGAGAGTCTGTTGCGTTTTAACTGCTGTAACTTGCTATCACGATGAAGAGCAATACTTTAACAATGGAAATAAGGTAATTTCAATTGAAACGCAACATTTTTTTTATGAACTACTAGGGGAAACCCCTGCGTTCTACACACGCCAACCAGTTGGAACATTTTATGCACATAACAATGTTATATATTTTTTTATAATAAAGGTGTAGGATTAATAATAACCCCAAAGCTAAGATGGGAAACAATGTTAAATGTTCAAATCAAATTATTTCGTATATTTTATAACAGGAGTTATAATAAAGGTTAAAAGAACCAGCAAGGCTCTGGTCTACACTTTAATAAAAAACTAACCTAAAAGTTAGAAATACGAAAAATAGTTGCTTCCAAGTTTGAAATCAGGTGTTAATAGAAATATTAGAACAAACAGCTGTTTTGCCTCTTATTTTATTCAATTGGTTGCTGTGGTAATTCATCAGTCTAGGCCTAACGTAAGAATTTTTTCCGACTAAATTTACGAAGTTCCTCTAGAAATTAGTATGTTGAGAGAATACATCTTAAAAATTCTATAACTTTTGATTGGTTGAAGATAAAATGGCAAAAGTGTGTATAAAATTTAATAAAATTTAATGATCTACAACTACGTTTCTGAACATTTTTCTGAGAAACGGTCGTGGGAGGCATTATAAGCAAATGTTTAGCAAAAAGAGTGAGGTAAACACGATTTTTTCTAAAATTGTCGATTTTCAATAACTTATATCTCGAAAACCGTTATGAATTCGACAAATACGTACAGAAACTGTTTTAAAAGAAATGTAATTAACTTTCATTTTTATTTGAAACATTTTTTTCTACAGTGCACCGTTTCCGAGATATAAGCGAAAAACCTAAAAATGGGACCTTTCTACCCCCCTCCCGCCTTATGCTCACCTCCCAGGGGTGGAGACTTTTAGTATGTTTACCTCCTAACTACTCCTAACAAAGTCCTGAAGTCAAAAACTATCGCATATTCCATGCACTCTACACCCCTCTTTTGAGCACTCATTGACTGGACTATGTAGTATTTAGTCACAGTATGTTTAGTTGCTAGGTTACCACTAAAAATAGTATGTAATAAAACACATCTAAAAATAGTGGCCTCCGTATAATACGTAATTGCGGTTAATTTTGTTACAACAACAGAATTTTTAGGTCAGGTTAATATCTATTTATTGTATAGAAAAGCAAATCGTGGCATTTACGGAAAAATTGGGCATGCGTTAGGATCTTGTTCTCCACTTCCCCCTCCACCGTAACCTTATCGAAGTGTCTTTGTCCTAAGTGATCGTAATTTCCGTGAAAATATCAAAGTGTACAACGAATAACCAGTTATTTTGTAACTGTTATTTCCGACTCCTAAGGGCCGTCAACGTTCTAGACGTTCTTGTTCTTACTGAAGAACAACTATTTATTAACTGTTTTCAATAACATTATCTTTAAAATAGGTAATCTAGAGCACTGGATATGCTTATAAAAAACTGTTTTTATGTTGTTACTTACCCGCCAGCAATTCCTTTGTGAAGTATTTCCTTCGATTTACATGTATATCACTACACGTGTTTCGGACATTTTGGTTGTAAATTGAAGAAAATACTTCACAATGGGATTGCTTACGGGTAAGTAATAGCATAAACACAGTTACTTTATATGTTTGAACTTTTTTAACAAAGCAGTTATACGTGTTTTACTTTAATACCTGGCAAGTTTTAATGATCATATAATAATTATTAATTTGTATACATTGAGATTTTTGGAAAATTTTAAACTTTTTCCATTTCTGCAAAATACTGGTTTTTACGCTACATTAGCAACGTTTTACTAAAGAGATACTCCCTCCCAGTGGCAGACTGCCCAAAGTGACGTTCTCTCAGGCGCAAGATTCAGCTATTTCGACAATTGGAGAGAATTTGCATAAATTTGCATTTTCGATTAATTAATTCACTTTAAATCATCCAATCGCAATAAAACTGGCACCATTGGAAAGGAAATGAATTAAACTTTAATTCTTGTATTTACAACTTTTTCGTAAAACGTATATTTACATACGTAATCATCGTTTTAAAATATGCACATCGGTCTACAGCTCTTTCCGTGCGCGAATGTGCATACAATTGTACTGTTATTTCCCACTTCTTCAACGTTTGAGACCATCTACAATAATGTTTCTTTGGCAATTATAACGATACCATTGGATTCGTCAAGATTTTATCTTTCTGTTGGTGTCTTCCAATCAGATGTCACTATAAAACTAGTATTTTTTCCAAGAATTACTGTAAACCCTTGCGATTGGACCGTTTCTCAACCAATGAAACAGCCCATTTGCCAACCGATATTGGGAAGGCACTGCCTTATGTTTTGACAGATTTCTTTACACCAATTTGTACAGCAAAGTCTGAAGTTTGTAACGGTGGGAAGTAATCCAGAAATAACCGGTTTTTTGTCTGTCTAGACGACAGTTCTGTTGAAATCTACGTTCTAGTGAGAAACTCTAGCGCGTGGGTTCCCACGTTATTCAAGTGTCCCGTCCTATAGGCCGAACCTACATTGGAAGCGGAGTCGATCTGGCCACCAGACCCAACCCGGCCAGACCAGTCCAGGCTCGGCGCTCCTACATTGTAGCTAGTTTTCTGCCAGGAGCGTACTAACCAAGTTCAAAGATAATGTTAAAATGTACCACCTCGACAAAAGCTTCCATGCAACTGGAAGAAAAAACAAACCTGTTTGATTGTTGTCAGACCAGTTCAGACCCGACTCCCCTCCCCGGAACGAGCACTGGCTCCAGTGTAGGAGGGAGGATGGTGCGTCATGTGGTTGTTTTCTTCAGACCCAACCAGACCTGCTCAAACCTACATTTGGTCAGGAGAAATTCCGCTTCCAATGTAGGTTCGGCCTAAGGTAACGGCTTTTCATTAGATTGATGTCATTTTGTTATTCAAATAAATATAACTCATACACTTTTGTGAACTAAGGAAAGACAAGTATACCGTTCTTTTCTTTGATTTATCCTCTACACTTTGTTATAATAATATTTCATTTTTGGGCAAAGCATATATTAGTAAATGACGTTACAATCTAGGCCTAGGTTTGTTACCAGTCGTGTACTTCGAACATAAAAACTGTTTTTTTTTCAAAATAAAAAATTTGAAATTGATAAATGTTTTTATACAGTTCTATTTAGAACTAAATTACGAAACTTTTTTACGCTTACGAAAAAAATACAAAAAATGTTTACTACTTGTTATGTAGGCCTAAAGTTGAACTTTTTCCTTTCGTTACTGAACATTTTTTGTTTCTTGAGCATATAACTTTTACAATTTTAAAATAAACTAATTTTTAGTGGCATATTTGAATTTTTTCAAGTTTCTTCTACAAAAAAGCTACTGAACACTTTTGGATTGGGATTCATTTACTATTTTTGGCGAATTTTTAAAAATATGCTTGCATAACGCTAAAACCGGGCTGGCAAATTTTAGCTTTAACCGTGCCAGTTCTAGAGTTAAACTATCACATTTTTTCAATTCAATATAATAATTATAATTTAAATTATACGATAATTAAATAATGAATTAGACAATATTTTAAAACCAAATTATGAATTAAAATTATAATTTTATTATTAGTTATTATTGAATGTTGGAAAGAAATTACAAAAAACCAACTTATTTTCTTCTATAAAATATATTAAACTGACTTAGCAATCAGAATTCAGAACTAAAAACTCTGAAAAAATTCAACAGATCCCTAGTTTTTCTTCTTTTTTCACCGACATAATAAAAAGTAAATAAAACGGAGATATACAACTCGAATCACGTTAGGATATAACGGCGAAAGAATTTAAAAACTATCACTGACGACATACCCGACACCTCTAACTGGTCTAACTGGCGTAAGAAACTAAAAATACCTTTAAGACCTAAACGGTTATAAAAGAACTGATAGCGGTAAAATAACTTGGTTGAGGGCGGTGGGAGAGAGAGAGAGAGTTGGGCCTTTTTGGAGATATGTTTAGCATTGTGGGTACGTCGTTTGTTAACTCAAACTACCCATACCTGTAGAAAAAAGAACTGTGATGACAATATTCGTTACTGCTTACAAAGTTGTAAATAGTAACTCATGAGTAAAGTAACTGGTACTGGAAATAAATAATAACTAGTTATTATAATTACTTGTGGATAACGGTAAGAATACCTGTTATAGGAAATACTGCTCATCTTTATTACAATGATTGTTTGCATTTACTTCTACGCAAGTGTTGTTGAGCGAAGCGAGCAACTAGTATATTAATAACTTTTTAGTAATAAAAAAACTTGAAATGAACAGAACTTTATTAATTACCAGTCAATCCTTCAACAGTCTTTAAATTTACAACTTACCTTATTAAAAAGTTATTTTCAATAAAACTTTACAAGACTTTATGCTTTGAAATCAATCACCATTCGTAGCCATAACAGCGCTATTCTAATTACAGAGGGTTGATTATTATCGGGTTTTTTCATTCAGGAAGATATTATCACGTTTATTAAATATAATGTCTTTAAAGTAGTGGCGGGCGAGGTTAAATTTTGAACTGCTGTCAGGACCTGAATTCATTGACGGAAGGCACCTTGAAGTGGGATTTTTAATTTTCACTTTCGTTTGTGTTTAATGACATAAACATTTAGTTCTTTATTAATCCAAGACTGGTAGTACAAAAGTAAATGTTTGCGGTCGTGGGACCCCCGTCAGGGACGAAGTTCATCACACCGGCAACATACACACATAATTTGAATCTTTCAATTGCCGTTTATCATTAGATTGTTTTTTTATACAAGTATCTACTGTTTCCATACGTTTAATGTTATTATAATAAACGTGTAGAATTAATTATAACATCAAATCTAAGATGGTAAACACAGTTAAATGTCCATTTACTGTAAATAGATTCAATAAACATAAAATGTTGGTTCATCAGTCTAGGCCTAACCTAAAATTATTGTTATATGTTTAATTTATATTACCTGCTGCCAACATAAATCTATACTAATATTATAAAGAGGTAAAGTTTGTTTGTTTGTTTGTTTGTATGTAATGGGTAATCTCTGGCACTACTGAACCGATTGAAAAAATAGTTTTAAAGCTTTAAAATAGTTTAAAATTATTTTTTTACTTCTAGCTTTTAGGTTAGGGTTTTAAAGTGTAGACCTGAGCCTTGCTGGTTTTTTCACCATTATTATAACTGCTGTTATAAAATATAAAAAATAATTTGATTTGAATATATAACATTATTTACCATATGATTTTAGAAAGTTCCGTTGGGGGTTGGCGTGCGGAGCACGCAGGGGTCTCCCCTAGTATACAATAATTTTAAGTTAGGCCTAGACTTAAAATTACTTTCTAGACGTAACCTAAAATTATGTATGGCAGGTAAAACAAATTTAAAATACACACAATTATTTTAGGTTAGGCCTAGACTGATGAACCAACATTTTATGTTTATTGAATGGATTTCAGCGCTTGACGATATTATCTGAACTACGCCGGACGGAACCGATCTACTTAAATTGAAAAACCAAAACACATGTTTCTTGAATGTATTTACATTCATTGCCACATGAACCAATTTGATAACGATTTTTCGTTACTCGTATTTTGTATTTGTCATCGCCATAGCAACCAATTAATAACACTTTTTTTCGTTGCGCATTTCATTTTATATGTCTTAACTCCTATCGCAACCCGCGTTAAGGAACTTCGTTCCAAAAAACTAATATACGATATGTTGTCACTGGTAACAAGTAGTTACCCTGGGTATGTAGCCTACGTTTGACTTTGGACGGCGATGAAAGTCGCACCTCAGTAGGTACAGATATTCTGTAACCTTTTGTGCAAGTTGTTTTCCAGGGGTCAAAGTTAGTTCCTATTCTGTTTTGATTTATATAAATAATTTGTCGAATCTTTGATCATAGGCGTAACCAGAACGACCGTATGGGGGGGGGGGGGAGGAAAAACCGGGGGGGGGGGGGGGTATTTTTTAACCTTAAAACGTGCGATCACTCCCGGCTACGACAACACATTTGTAACGCGTGATTGTATCGAATATTTGACCCACTAAAAATCTTCCAATCTCAAAAAGACAAACACCATTGGAAAGGTAATGTTTCAAACTTTAATTTTTAAATTTACAATTTCTTTCTTAAACGTATATTTACATACATAATCATCGTTTTAGTTTTGAGTTTTCTAAATGAAATACGCCGAAATGGCCGTTAATTTCCAGTTTCTATGTCCCTCCCTACAGCCCGCAAAGTATTTTTTCTGAGTTTATCTATATACTGATGGATGCGTCACACTTTCCCCTATCTAAATCTGCCATCCAATCAAAAATCGGACAAATAGTTCTAAAGTTGTGGGGCGTTTTGTAGACCCTTGCAATTGGTCAGTTTTCCTACCAATAAACAGCCTAACTAATTACATGTGATAGAAGTCTATTTTTAGACATATTATGATATGTGTGTGAATGCTTCAAGCTAACATTTAATGTGAACCAAATATGTTTTGCTCGAAAGGTTTGTTGTCTATGAGCGTAGGAATGAGACCGTTTTGGTCTCAAACCAAGGCTGTAATTTCAAATTAACACTTATTCCCCATGCATATTCATATCCGACCGTTATATACCAAGCATGAGTGGGATGTTTCTATATTTCTCCTCGCTTTTGTTATTCAAATAATTCTAAGTCAAACATTTTTATGAAAAGATAATTTACAAGTAGCCTATAACTGTAAATTCTGTAAGTGTAACTGTCAATTGTTTGATTTATTCTCTAAATTTTGTTATAATAATATTTCATTTTTGGACTAAGTATATATTCTTAAATTACGTTTCAAACTTGGCATAGTTTTTATAGCGTCGTGTAGTAGGAACATAAAAACTGGTGTTTTCAAAATAAGAAATTTGAAATTCATAAATATTTTTATACAGTTCTATTTAGAACTAAATTACGAAACTTTTTACCTTTTGGTAAAATGTTTACTACTTTTTATGTAGACCTAAAGTTGAACTTTTACCTTTCGTAACTGAACATTTTTTGTTTCTTCAGCAAAGAACTTTGTAAATTTTACATCTATAATTTTTTTACTAGCATATATAAATTCTTTGAACTTTTCTCTATAAAAAAGCTGTGGAATACTTTTAGATTATGGTTAATTTACTATTTTTGGCGAATTTTTTAAAAAATGCTTGCAAACGCCAAACAATTTTTTTCGTTAACATTGCCGGTTCTAGGGTTAAATTAAGATGCAAAATAACACGTTTTAGGCTTCCCAAAAGTACTTTAAAACGATATAGGTATGTAAAAAAATCCACTTCTAATTGTGATGCATTCCTACTTTAGAATAATTTAGAATAGCAACCATGACTCATCCCTGTCCAAATATTTCCGTGCGCTGCCTCTAACCTCATAGGCTTGGATGGAACCTCATAGGTTTTTTTGCCGACTGTTGATTAGTTACCGTCCCTGCTCATAAAAAGCCTCATTGGGATTCATTAAACTGAAGTGTCCAGTTCATTAATCACGAAGTGTGTTACGTAATATATTATTTCTTTTAATGTTTTATTTATATGAACAGAGATAAACTCTCGCTTTATTGTTATCCCATCGCCGATTGAAAAGGAATCAAAGAAATATACTTATTTTTGTTCGTCCCATTAATAAATAAAAGAAGAGAAGATTTTGGGGCATTCTACACTGAGTTTCCTGATTTGAGGAACTAGAAGAAAAATTTTTCAATTATTTAAGAATGTCGGTTTCGTCATTTGACGAACTGCACACGCGGCTGAAGGATAGTATTCTAGGAAAAAAATACTAAAATAAGGAAAATTGGCGTGCATTTGGTCACATTTGCCACTGTTTCGGCGGAGAAATGGCAGCGAGCGGCTGCATAGCTACCGTCAGCGGCAAATAAACAGATCGTAATCCCCTCCTTCGCGCTACTGTTGATATGACGGCGACGGCTGCCTTTAGAACACTATACTTTGATACACTACACTGCTTCTATATAAAATAAAGTGACAGTGCCCAATTCAACCAAAGATAATGTCAGCAATATATTAATAATTTATTGTAGCTTAACATTTGCATAGGTGTTGAAAACAAATTAGGTATTTTAATATAAACAAAGTCCGAAATA
>JAGFPH010012940.1:8888-28174 GCA_018207615.1 Philaenus spumarius | reverse complement strand
AAAAAAGCAAAATCGTTCATATGAACATAGGTCGGGAAAAGGTTGTTTTCGAGATACCCGCCATTTTGTGTTTTTTACAAAATACTTAATATTTTTGGAAATAGAAAAGATATTAATCTGAAATTTGGTGCGCATATTTTTTACGTAACCAACTACCACTGTTTGAAAAACCAGAAAGATCTTTCAAATATTTCAAAATGGCGGCCGTTAAAAATGTTTAATGTCAAATATCTCAAATACCGCTAAATTTACAAAAACAAATACTGTACAGGATACAAACGAATTTACATTGTTAATGACAAACACAACGGTTGTTTATTTTGTCTGTAGCTCAAAGGATAACAGAGATATTGGCAAAATAACGATAAAGTTTGCCTCTCATCTTCATGTTTGTGCCAGATGTACACCCCTTGTATCATACATTTTTCGTTTTTTGCCAAGTGAACTAACTTTTTCTTCAATGGTGAACATAGAAACTGACAAGAGAAATAGACTCCAATTAGAAAATGATTTAGTTGTTTGCGTCTCAAAAATATAACCATTATTCGACAAATTATTAAAAAATAAACTGGCATAGTGAAATTATTGCTGTATCTTTAATGCAGTGTGGATTGAAAATATATATTTAACAGATGCTCAATATCAGCTGATTCAGAATTGAGTGAAATCCAAAATTATCATAAAATATAGGGTGTCCCATACAAAATACGAACGTTGGCCGCCATTTTCCCATATGAAACATTAAAATCTGTACTTTAAATGAGAACGTGTAGCCTAATAAACAGAGGGCTTCCGAAAACTTTTAGTTTTGCCACTTAATTCCTTTGTATTATGGTTTTAAAATTCACAAAAAAAAAACAGTATTTTGTTGATTTTAAAAAGTTATTTGTGTGTTATTTAAGAGTGTTTTCATTGGTTCAAAACTTTTCCATACAAAAATATCTTTAGCTCTGTTAGGGTGTTTTTTAAAATGTATATCCCTCTAACTTTTAAACGGTCAGTCGTGTAAAAAAAACACCAAGAACAAACAAAGTATTAAAATAACTTGTAAAATACGAAATCATAGGGTGTTCCGTAAGGAATTCGAAATCGGACCGTAATATTGGAAAATGGCGGCCATTTACAAATATTTTAACTGCACATTTTGTAGTTTCTCAAAAATCAAGGAAAGTTTAAAGTTTGTTGTCAGATTTAAAGTTTATTGTAACAATGGTGGCCCATTAAAAAAAAATCTATTTAATAATGTTCTAAAACTGTTACTTCCTATCTAAAAACGTCCTTCGTTTTGTTGGGTTTTTTGGCTAAAGCATTTGTCCGAGCGACATAGAAAACCAACGTGTGTACCATATGTTGATCAAATCGGACGTAAAATGCAGCCGTTAGAGTACGAACAAATAAATATATATAAAGCCTATATGATTTTAATGACCATGATCGGTGCTCATTGACCACTCCCGATCTTAGGTTTCACCATAAGAGTCACTGCAGTAGTTCAGATTTTCTTTTATTTTGGGACCGTGAGTGACGTCATATTAGGTTGCAAAAGGTAGCCTACTTTTTTATTTATTGTTTGAAGGAAATTATAGGAATCTGGGAAAATCAGCGTAGTGGTACAGTTGACATAACATTACGTTACAAGCCCGGTAAATAGAGGGAAAAACTTACCGGGCGAGTTACTTACCGGGATATTTTTCACTATACTACACCGAAAAAGTAACATACTTTTAATCAAAACATCTTTTTATAAAAAAAAAAAACAATTAAAACTTGTTTGATTTTACTTTCTCACTATACTATAGTATAGAGAAAGTATAGTGATCGCAAAAAAAATCGATGTTGAGATTTTTGTGGAAATATCCGTTTTGGGAACCCCTGAGTCCAAAAAAGTGGTTTTTACAAAATGTCTGTCTGTATGTATGTCTGTATGTATGTCTGTATGTCTGTATGTCTGTATGTCTGTATGTCTGTATGTCTGTATGTATACAAAGCTAGAGAGAAAACTATTCGATCGATTTCAACCAAATTTGCACCAAACATGTCCAGTACGCCTGTATAGATGCACGAAAAAGGGTTTTGAACCATTTTGAAAAACAACCCCCTTTTTGGCCAAAAAACCCCCAAAAAATCAGTTATTATTTTTTTATAAAAAAACGGCTCTAACGATTTTGATAAAATTTGGCTTATTTGTAGACTTTAATGTGCCCTACCATATACAAAAACCCGCATCTTTCTAAAAATTCTCGTTTAGCTAATAATAATAATAATAACTGATTTTGGGGGGTTTTTTGGCCATAAAGGGGGTTGTTTTTCAAAAATTTTCAAAACCTTTTTACGTGCATCTATAAAGACCTAATTGACGTGTTTGGTGCAAATTTGTTCGAAATCGATCGAATAGTTTTCTCTCTATCTAATAATAATAATATTTATTAGTTAATCGCCTACTTTAATAAAAGTATACAAAGCTAGAGAGAAAACTATTTAATCGATTTCAACCAAATTTGCACCAGACATGTCCAGTACGCCTGTATAGTTGCACGAAAAAGGGTTTTGAACCATTTTGAAAAACAACCCCCTTTTTGGCCAAAAAACCCCCAAAAAATCAGTTATTATTTTTTTATAAAAAAACGGCTCTAACGATTTTGATAAAATTTGGCTTATTTGTAGACTTTAATGTGCCCTACTATATACAAAAACCCGCATCTTTCTAAAAATTCTCGTTTAGCTAATAATAATAATAATAACTGATTTTGGGGGGTTTTTTGGCCATAAAGGGGGTTGTTTTTCAAAAAATTTCAAAACTTTTTACGTGCATCTATAAAGACCTAATTGTCGTGTTTGGTGCAAATTTGTTCGAAATCGATCGAATAGTTTTCTCTCTAGCTAATAATAATAATAATATTTATTAGTTAATCGCCAACTTTAATAAAATTATACAAAGCTAGATAGAAAACTATTTGATCGATTTCAACCAAATTTGCACCAGACATGTCCAGTACGCCTGTATAGATGCACGAAAAAGGGTTTTGAACAATTTTGAAAAACAACCCCCTTTTTGGCCAAAAAACCCCCAAAAAATCAGTTATTATTTTTTTATAAAAAAACGGCTCTAACGATTTTGATAAAATTTGGCTTATTTGTAGCCTTTAATGTGCCCTACTATATACAGAAACCCGCATCTTTCTAAATATTCTCGTTCAGCTAATAATAATAACTGTTTTTGGGGTTTTTTTGGCCATAAAGCGGGTTGTTTTAAAAAAAATTTCAAAACCATTTTACGTGCATCTATGAAGACCTTATTGACGTGTTTGGTGCAAATTTTTTCGAAATCGATCGAATAGTTTTCTCTCTAGATAATAATAATAATAATAATATTTATTAGTTAATCTCCAACTTTAATAAAAAAACTCTCCTACACCACCCTACAAGTCACAGTGAATCTGTTTAGTAGTTTAAATGTATTTGTGAGAAAGTATGTGCCAGTTCCTGGTACCGTTTATTTCTGTTATATTTCCATTGACAAAATCAATAAGCTCTTTACATAAAACGGATACGTTTATTATTATTTGTAAAACCAGCTGGTGCACGGTAAATTTACGGTGTGGTGTACGGGAAATAACGACTTAAGTGTCCATGAAAGGTAAAGAAAACAGCTGTTTTCAGTGCAGGACAATGAAAAATAAAAAACAACTTGAATGTGAATTCAAGACTATGAGATAAAAACTTAAGTTGATTTAAACGGTTTATATTTTAAGCATCAATACTTAATTATCTTGTATCTTTACTTGAATTTCGATTTGTAAATAGGTTGTTAACTGAACCAATCATTTCCGTAGCAAGGGTACTAAAGGAAAAAGCTCTAACCAAATCCAATTTAATTTCCATTATTTCAAAGTACTGTATTCGCTTTATTTGAAAGAAGTAAAAGCGGTAGGTTACAACTTTAAGCAATGTTTTAAAAATGTAGATTCCAGGATACAAAGTACACACTCCCAAAAATAACTTCGGAACTTTAGAATTATTTAATTTTTTAATTTGTCTTTCTACAGAGTGATTGCCTGTAGTGATTCGACAGAGTGAACGGACATAGCAAGGGGACAGAGGAGTGGGTAGAGTAGACATATTGAGTGGCCAGAGCTAGTGTACAGAGTAGGCATAGTGAGTGGCCAGACCGAGTGGTCAGAGGAGTGGGCTGAGTAGGTATAGTGAGTGGTCAGAGTGAGATGACAGAAGAGTGACAGAGATTACAGAGTGAGTGGAAAAATTGTGATGACAGAGGAGTGTACAGAGTAGGCATAGTGAGTGGCCAAAATGAGTGAACAGAGTAGGCATAGTAAGTGACCAGAGCGAGTGGTCAGAGGAGTGTACAGAGTAGGCATAGTGAGTGTTCAGAGCGAGATGACAGAGGAGTGGGCAAAGAGGACAGAGAGAGTGGCCGGGTTGTGATGACAGAAGAGTGTACAAAGTAGGTATAGTGAGTGGTCAGAGTGAGATGACAGCAGAGTAACAGAGATTACAGAGTGAGTGGCCAAATTGTGATGACAGAGGAGTGTACAGAGTAGGCATAGTGAGTGGTCAAAATGAGTGGACAGAGTAGGCATAGTAAGTGACCAGAGCGAGTGGTCAGAGGAGTGTACAGAGTAGGCATAGTGAGTGGTCAGAGCAAGATGACAGAGGAGTGGGCAAAGAAGACAGAGAGAGTGGCCGGGTTGTGATGACAGAGAAGTGTACGAAGTAGGCATAGTGAGTGGCCAAAATGAGTGGACAGAGTAGGCATAGTAAGTGACCAGAGCGAGTGGTCAGTGCAGTGGACAGAGTAAGCTTAGTGAGTGGTCAGAGCGAGATGACAGAGAAGTGGGCAGAGAGGACAGAGTGAGTGGCCGGGTTGTGATGACAGAGGAGTGTAAAAAGTAGGCATAATGAGTGGCCAAAATGAGTGGACAGAGTAGGCATAGTAAGTGACCAGAGCGAGTGGTCAGAGGAGTGGACAGAGTATGCATAGTGAGTGGTCAGAGCGAGATGACAGAGGAGAGGGCAGAGGGGACAGAGTGAGTGGCCGGGTTGTGATGACAGAGGAGTGTACAGAGTAGGCATAGTGAGTGGTCAGAGCGAGATGACAGAGGAGTGGGCAGAGGGGACAGAGTGAGTAGCTGGGTTGTGATGACAGGGGAGTATAAAAAGTAGGCATAGTGAGTGGTCAGAGCGAGATGACAGAGGAGTGGGCAGAAGGGACAGATTGAGTGGTTGGGTTGTGATTACAGAGGAGTGTACAAAGTAGGCATAGTGAGTGGTCAGAGTGAGTGGTGTACACTGACATACCGACGAAAATGGAAGTGCTACATTTCTGTCAAAAAGGCAAATATATGGATGTACAGGAACAATATGAAATATACACTCACGGGATTAATACACCGATGGACATTTTAAACGATAAACAAAACTTTCAATCAAACCAGTTATTTGATCTCCTAACAAGATTAGAAACACCAAATGATAGACAGTTACATTAGTTCAACATCAGCCGCACCCGTGAATAGTCGTATGCAATTAAGTGAACTTATATAAAATTTAAAAAAAAAACAGTGTTCTGAACGGTTTTTTAATTTATAAAAAAAATCTAAATTTTTTAAATTTGTTTTTTTAATGTTAAATTTCAGTAAATATGTGAATTGTGATTTTAAGTGTGTGTTTTTTAAATGACGAAGTACAATAACGCTACAGATACCGACACGTGAACATGGCTGAATAAAAAGTCGAAACAGCCGTAGTGTAAAGAAAACACGTTATAAACGGAGAACAGACGTAAGTAGCTCAAATTAGATTAATTTAAAGTTCTCCAGTATGGCGAAGAATATTAAAATTAATTAATTGTCTAACTCAGTCTGACATGGTTTTGCGTCTCCGTAAATTGAACATCTTCATTATAGTTAAATTGTTCCTGTCGTCTGTAATATGATAATACCATCAGTTTACTTGCGAGGTTGTAATTACGACTAAACGTAGAACTTGTACGAAACGTACTGCATTTCGTAGTTACGTGCCATCTAACGGAATAGTTAGAAACAACAATAACAATTTGACTAACTACAGAACTTTTATATTTACTCGTAGTTCACGCAGTTATTCATCGCATTTTAGTATCTAAATTTAGATAATAGCAGTGTAGACTGACTCGCTCCAAGCTACTGCGCGCGCGCGAGTCCCGGAGACAGGTTGTAGGGTTTCCCACAGTGTCGGCACATGTTATGTCACACGGTCGCCTGACAAATCTTTCTCCCCGGCACCACTCTCACACCACGGCAAGGTAAACACCATGAAAGTAACCTCAAAGACAAACAGCAGTTCTTACACAGTGTTTCTTTCTTGTTCCTATGACCAACTAACCCCTCTAAAATTGCTTATCTTATACCTTGCAAACATTCTTCTAACATTTCAGGAATGTAATTTGCCAAGACCTTTTCAAAAACCTTAAGCCAAGCCTTTTTTTATTTCTAAGAATCTTATTCTGAATATATTGTTAGTGAGCAGTGATAGATCTACATTGAAGCTCAAGAACTTTATTATAAAGGTCAAAATAATCATGTAGGGTACTATAGAATACTAACAATAACGAAAACAAATTAAAGAGTCAAACTTCAAAGTGCCTGAGCTAAAGTTATTCCAAACACTTGGCTAAAATTACCCCAAGGTGAAATACAGACAATAATACATAGGTACTATCTTTCGTTCTTAAATGGCCTTAATCTTACACTGCTTGTCACAATTACTATTCATATGAAAGATGGCAGACACGGGAGTTAGATGTGAACTGCTCTGGTAGCATATTAAATACTTCAAAATTATAGGCAAATTAAAGACAATTACATTGCATTCAATTACCTATTGATTTTTACAACATTCATCTTATTACGTTACTTGGTTTACTAGATACAGTGTAAAATATCATCCTTATGCAACTGGGAAAAAGTTACCCACAAAGAGCCAGTGGACGAAGGTATAAAAGGGATTCTATTTTAATGTAGCATAAGAGACGAAGCGGATTTGTGTAGTATTTCAAAAAAGTTCATTGAGTAAATACATAAACTCACACATAACATCCCTACAAAGCTACAATTGTTCAAGCTGTGCTTCCTGGAGACACTGAAATGATGTTTGAGTTTGCAGTTGGTTTGTGGTAAGCTATGGTTTAGCTTACATAGTTCGCTCTTCTTGGACAGCAGATGTAACAATATTTTCCAACAAAGGCATGATGAACAGAAAAACCATCACATTTGGGCTAGTGAAAATTCTCTTAGGGTCACAATCAAATTAGGTTCTCCATAAACTCTTGCACAACAGGATATTAGCTGTACACTTTTATCAAGGTTCTTTGACAACTGCCTGGTATCTTCAATTCTTAGAAGACATACTGATTGCAGCCATAGATGATTTACCTCTGAACAGTAGAGTTGACTAAACATGTTCTATCAGCACACCAGCTCTTAACAGCGAGATAGTAAGGAACCTTTTAAACCCCCATTTCCCTGGTAAATGGAAGCATGGACTCCCCGATCCCCAGACTTTACGCCGAGTGATTTATTTCTTTAGGGCCACTTCAAAAAGAAGCTTTACGAAACCCGTTATGTACAGTAGATGAAATGCAAGCTAAAAAGTATCAGAAATATTGCACTCTATTAACCATAGAAGGCATACTGTACTTTCAATGACAACAAAACACACCTTCACTCGGGCTCATGCTTGTATTTATTAACGATGGGGTATTTATAAAACACTTGATTTTAGAATAAATTGGTAGGTTCCACTAAGATTTTTGTGTAATCTCTATATATAGTATAAAAGGCAAAGTCCTCACTCACTGATCATCACTAATTCTCCCCCTTCCCATGAAATTTTGCATGTGTATACTTTGTGATATAAATAAATTTTACTCTGATATAAGTTTATGATTTGGTTTGCATGCCCATCAAATTTAAAGAGCAATGATGCATTAAGTTTAATTTTAACCAACTGATGAATTTCCAAAGTAAAGAGGTGGGATTAAACTGTGCTCCTCAAGCAAGTAATCCAAACAGCAATACTATGCTTAAAATAATGCAACTATGTTGGAGGTTCAAAACTGTAGGAGACCCTAACAGCTATAATACTCCACTAATCCAAAAATATTTTAATCTATATTAATTTGAAGAAATTTATTTACCAGAAAGTTATACAACATTTAAAGGACAAGTATTTGGGAATTGGAATGTCAACAAAAGAATAATAATAATAATCAAAGACATTCAAAATTATAAAGTATTTACACTATGAATTTAAATCATCAAAAATAATTTCAAAATTCAAAAAACGGCCTAAATTGTTTAGTTATTGTAGTACGCATACCATAGATGTGTATTCTTACAATAATATTTTTAACTCATAAATATTACCATAATTTTAATTTTCAAATCATTTTGTGAGGGAATATAATAAAATATATAGCCTACTTCCATCATAATTTAGGGAAAAGTGTAAAAACATTCAAAGCACTAAGCAAAATTTCCAAAAACTCCATTGATTTTCCATTAATATAAATGAGGAAACATTTAGGTGGTACAGTATTAATATTATACATAACATTGGATTTATTTTATCTTTCATTTTTCAATAATATATTACAGTATATCATATAATTGTTATTTATTTTCACACATTACAAACACAGTCCTCATCCCTTACCAATCATGTTATACATACCATAGTAAGTTACAAAAAAAAATGACAAGCAATTGAATACAATTATAATTAGGAATTAACAAAATTAAAACATTTAAATGCCTTCCATTTTATTATTTTGAAGTTGGTTAATTAAATTGAATGCACCTATTCACTAAATATAATAACTCTATACCGGTATGTAGGCCTATACTACTGTTATACATGTTTTTCAATTAATATTTTAACCTAATAATTTAACATGATTTTATTATAAAATATTTTTTAAATTCACATTTTCCTTTTTTTTACAATTTTTCATTATTTATAAGATCGCTTGTTGGGTTAAATTTTGTTAGATTTATTTGCATTGCCTAGGCTATATTACAAAATCTATCTATACACTGATAATCATATATTTAGTCACTGAGAAATTGTTGCATAAATTATAATTTTCAAATTTTAAAGTTATTAAAAAAATCAAAATTTCAAATATTGAAAGTTAAATAAAAAAATGCTAGTACACTGTAGTTCAAATGTATTTATTTAAATAACTATTAAGCCCCCGTAAAACATCACAGGCAGATTAATTTGATACACATCAGAAATACATAATTTAAAAACAACAGAATTTATCTAGGCCTAGCTAAGCTGACGGGGATTTTTAACTCGGTAGATGATGTGTACAATTAATTATAAGGATTATAAAACTGCAGGCCTATTTGTCAAAACTTTGTATTTATATTCATTATTATATATCTAAATATAGATACAAATATTATCTTTTAATTGCTGTCTAACTTCATATTGATAGATTAAATGATTTAGAAGTTATTAATATTATAATAAAGTAATTAAACAATGGAATATGTTTATATGTTATACGAAGATATACGAATGTTTCCAAAGTTAAACTAATAGATATCTCTTCTTTGAACTTGTATTAATTAATATATTGATAATAAAAGGTTTTATTTATATTCATTTTATAATCTCAATGCAAATCTTATAACATATTATAGGTTACATTAGTTCTTTAACTCATATTTAAAAAAAAATCAACTTAGGAAGACTTATATTGTTATAGGCTGCATTAGTTCTTCAACTCATATTTAAAAAAAAAATCTACTTAGCAAGACTTATATTGATTGAAGTTGTAAACATAACCCCAAAGTATAATCTACACTAGGTTTTGTTTTAGCATTACAGATGATTAGTTAAATCAACCCTTATATTATATTGTTACTCACGTACATACTTAAGTACACTCGCTTTTATAGGAGTTGATATAGTATGTCAAATTGTTGTTATTTACGTCAATACTTTCCCATAAGTTTTATTAGCCTTGATACCATAATGAATTTCGTCCTTTAAAAAGCATTGACTACAAATTATTGTCACTGGTACATATTTCATACATTTCACTTGGTTTTTACTATGAATCACACTTATTTGCACTTAGTAAATGTTAAAATATTCAGAGATCAATTTCACACATGTAATTTAAGAAAAATATTGCCATATAATTACATTAAAGGTTTGCCTACTTTCGCATAGGCATTGCATTGACTAACATTAATCTTTAAATAGTAAATGCTTTCGGCATAATTTTAAGTTTATATTCCGGTAATATATTTTTTTATTTTACATGTTTACTAATTTGAATTTAATTATATTACACACATTAATTACACTACACATATTAAATACATTAGGCTACACACTTTTAATAAAATATATTGACAACATTAGCCTATCCCTATACCGGTACCGTACTGTTTATACATAACTTTTTTACATACACTTCATCCTACTCATATTATAAATGTAAAAGTTTGTATGTTAAACTATCAACTACTAAAACAATAAAATTATTTATTATCATACAGTGTACTTCCCATTAAAGCTAGATAGCTGAAAATGTGTGCATTTATTTCTTATAAAATGTAAACAATATTTTTGTTTTGTAGTGTGCTGCTAAGGGAACAAAATATGATAACAACTCTTAAAACAATACAAATTAATTTTTCACAATTTCCTTAAATCTTGGAAGCAGGAATTTAGTAAATTTATTTCTTACAAGTTATATAGAAAATTAAACAAGATTTGCATTTTGTCCCTTGCTGTTAAGCGTTGAAAATGGAATAACCACCCATAAAAAAATAAAAATAGATTCAGCTAACTTCCCACAAATCTAGAGAGCTGAAATTTGGCACTTAATTTTAAGTGTTGTACATGAACAAATAATAAAAATCGCAATTTAAATTGTTACGTCTAACAGGTGAACTGGGGGTAACAGCCCCTTTATAAATGAATTCAAATACATGAAGCTAAAGAGCTGTTCATTGGCACCATTATTTCACAAGTGTTAAAATAGGCAATGCACTAGAATTTCAATCACTTGCGTCTAAGGGGTGAAAATTGAAAAAAATACATATAAAACAATAAATATTATTTTTTGTACTTTACTTTAAGCTCAAGGACTAAAATATATTACACCAAATGCATTTTTGTAACCTACGTTTAAGTTACTTGAGGTAAAAATGGTGTTACTACACCTTTATCTATATAATAAAAATGAATTGCTGTTTCTTTGAAATAGCATCAATTGAGAACTGCTGGACCAATTTGGCAATTTTTTGTTTTAAAATGTTCGTAATAGTCCGAACTAGGTTTTTATATAGGCTAAAGAAAAATTTGAAAAGTTTCCCGAAAAAGATTCAAATTTGGAAAAAACTAAACAGCCTCTTTAGTATGGACTCAAGACCATAGCGCTCAAAAACAGCTGTTCGTATAAAATGCTTAATAACACATGTTTGTTTACATTCATTACTATAGCAACTTTGGCAAATTTATAATCAGTTTATTATTCTTCAAAACCAATAGCTTTTTAGATTAGATTGACAAATTAAAAAGAAAACACAAACAAATAAATAAACGGTATCAGTTTACTGACACAAACTTTCTCCCAACTTACTGTAGTCAAAATAATATTGTTTTTAATCATTTTATTTACTACTTTTTAGAACAAAACAAAAAAATAATATTCTACCTACGTCAATCGTGTAAAAAAGTTATTGTCCCAGGCGGGATTCGATCGCGCGACCTTTGAATTACTGGCCGTCCTCGCTACCGTTGTGCTACCCCGTGCGGCCGTCGCCGTGATGCTAGATTGACAACATAAACTTGTTTATTTTTTAACATTTCCCCATAATTATGAAACGCCGAAGTTTTGATAAAAGCGGGTGGTGTCATTTTGTTTGGCATCTTAAGCACTATAAATACTGAAAATTTGATCAAAATCGTTAGAGCCGTTTTTGAGAAATTTGCATTTTTGTCGTTTTTTATTGGTTTTTTGGGGTAAATTACCCTTAAAAATTAAAAATTCCAAAAAATGAAAAAAACGCCTGGAGATATTAGGGTTTAGTACCTACATACCAAATTTCATGAAAATCGGACCAATAGTGTCCCCTCTGGTCGTGTATACATACTGACACACTGACAGACAGACACCACGTTAAAAACACTTTTTTGGGTTCAGGGAGCACCAAAACAACAAATTCCACTAAAAATATTTTTGGGTTCAGGGAGCACCAACACAGATAATTGCACTAAACAATTTTTTGGGGTTCTGGGAGCACCAAAACAGATAATTCAACTGAAAATTCAAATTCGAACATTTTTACGAAAACAATACTTTCTCCATATACTACGTATAGGGTGGAGAAAGTAAAATCAATAAAACATGCTTAGGCCTACTATATTATAATTCAATTTAAACATCGGTTGTTACATATTATTGTAAATGAAACAACTGTTATGGATCAACAACTGAACATAATTTTAGGTTAGGCCTACAATGAACCAAAACACTTTTATTTGCAACCAATTTCTCTAATTTATAATCGGGTTATTATTCTTCAAAAACCAAAACAGTTTTTTAGGTTAGATTGACAAACAACACAAACAAAAATCAACGAAAAATGCTTACTGTATTATAATTCAATTCAAACATCGGTTGTTACATATCTATTTACTTACATATATTCTGTTTAAAATATTGTTTATATAAATTGTTTATATAAATTGTTGACATAAACACCATTTGCAATTCAATAACTTAAGTCAAAAGAATGAAATTTGATAACTACCCTTAAAATTAAATAAAGCAATAGCGAAGCATTGCCGGGTCCACTAGTAGGCCTATATATTAAAAACTAGTGGCTTCGCTATTGCTTGATTTAATTTAAAGGGTACATAGTTATTCCATTTCATTACATTGACTTAAGTAATCGAATTGTAAAATGGTTTTTATGCCATTTAAGAATATACTAAACAAATTTAGATTTGTAGTTTGTAAACCTTTATAGATAATACAGTAATTTTTAATCGAAAATAGTTGTTTTATACGGTATATAATATGTAACAATCAATGTTTGAATTAAATTAAAATATCGTAAGCATTTTTATTTAGTTGATTTTGGTTTTTGTTTGCTTTGTTGGTCAATCTAACCCAAAAAGCTGTTGGTTTTGAATAATAATAAACTGATTGTAAATGCTGATTAAAGTTGCTATGGTAATGAATGTGTAAACAAGCATGACGTGTTGCTAAGCTTTTTATATGAACAGCTGTTTTTGTGCGCTTTGGTATTGAGTACCTTCTAGTTTAGGTGTACACACGCATATACCCTGCCACAAATGTTCTGCATGTAGGGCAGACGACACCATTTAACAGTCTCCCATGGTCATTTCTCAGTCCTTGCCTATGCCGCAGTACACACGTTCCACACATGTCGAGGTGGTTGCAAGGTAAGACCATGTAAGACCTTCTGTTAATGGTGCAAGTAACACAACGAAGATCATTGGTACTTGCTTCGACATCGTCTACCATTATGTCCATTTGTGACAGGCTAAGTACCTGGGCCTCTAAATTTGGTGGTGCACCATCTCTGCCTGAAAAAAACAAAAAAGTTAATACTCTCACAAATCATTTGCTATCCAATAGACCAATATAATTTGTGTATTGTTAAATTATAGATTTATATTCTTTTTAGAAGGACTTAGAATACGAAATTCTTGCCAATGTGTTTAACTAAAGCGTACTACTATACAAAAGGATTAATACATAAACAAATATGTATTCAAACTTAATTCCAATCTTTACTTCAATTGAACATGTAACATTATATAAAATTAATAAATTAAGACACAAGAAAAAAATGAATATTATTATAAAAAGAATGATAATATAGCCTACTTCTCCACCTCTATAACATAGAAAATAGAATTATGATGGAAATAACTGATGTAATCTTTCCGTCCACCAGTGACTGGTGAATCGATAATATACAAATATTACTATAAACCTTTTCAGTACTGTTAATATTTAGTTTTTGAGATTATAATAATCATGGTGTAAATATATTTCCCATTACCTCTCCCTTGAACATTGCGAGCTTGGAGCGCTCTCAGAGCCTGTGGGGCGACGCCCTAAGGACCCATCTAAAGCTTCTTTAAAAAATCCCTGTCATCAGTATCACCGGGTTACTGAACAAATTTAACGTCAATCAGTCAAGCCATTACAATGTGATGAGTGAACAAATAAGTTGCAAAGTGAGGAAAAGAGAGATTCACTCGGTTATGATTACGTTGACAGTGTCATGTTATAATTTTGTAATAAATTAACATAATATGAGTTACAATAGAACATTGCTTAATTGATCTTTAAGATGTCCAAAAAGTATTGTTTGCGAGAATGAGGGCGAATTATGAGTGTACTAGCTGTTCCCGCAGGCTTCGCCCCAAATAATCTTAATATATAAAAACTGACGGCTGTAAATTCTGAAGCTGCATTATGCGGTTATAACGTGGAACTACTACGAATCTAGATCAGCTGTTTGTATTTTCATGAACTCAAACTTAAAGTGAATGTCCTTAAGAATAACACAGGATTGGAACTTTTGACTCCTCGTGGGGTGGAGCCCTATGGGAATTTCTTAAAACCCTTTCTTAGTGAGCACCTAAGACCCAAGAGGAAGGTATGTTACAAATGTCATTGCAATCCGTTCTGTGGTTTTTGAGATTCCGTGAGGAGTGAGTGAGTCAGTCAGACTTTATATGCCAGGATCATTTAAATTACACAACTCTTTAACTTTGAACAAACAAGCATTGTCTAAATGAAAATTACTTACTATTCAAAAATGTATGCAACATTATCTATACTATTAATATCATATTAATGTTAATATCACCCTTTATCAGGAATATCCCCAATACAAAGTGACGATTTGACTCTCCCAAATTAAAAATTAAACTCATCCACAAGCTGGATGAGTTTACGAATTTTTCCCAGCCAGCCAAATCCAATTCCATCTATAGAAAATTTCTAAACATTCTTGAAAGCTTAAATTGATTTCAAAAATTATTTATATTACGGATGGGAGCAATAGACAAACATTTATGCGAGTTGTTTGTTGTTTTCAGTATGTTTAAAACATTATGATTAATTTTATCTTGAGTTTAAGGTTATTGATATTAGATTATGTCAACTTTCCTGTCATTCGTTGTATAACTATTTTAAGCAAAATTATCGGTGGGAGGGGGTAACTTTCGGTGACCGCCCCCCCCCAACCTGACCTCTGGATCCGCCCGTGGTTTTAAGTACTTTATTTGCATTTCTAAATTTGAAAAATGTACCTATTGCCGCAGGAGCGTCTGCACGTGCTGCTGGAAGAGGAGACGGTGGCCTGTCCACTTCATCTTCATCGTCATCTTCTTCTTCGTCTTCTTGCAGATGAAAATTGACCTTGCGGCCAATAACTGCTGCGACAGTGGACAGAAATTCCCTCTCTGATGTTCTTTCTGCTTGTAGGTTCTGCGTAGCAGTCTTTATGATTTTTTCTTTTAACAGGAACCTCCTCCTTCTTGATCTCCCTAATGGAAGACCATTCTGAACCCTCTCAAAGTTAGTGGTCTCAACATTTTCTATATTTTTCAGGCCATCTGAAAAAAAGGATTTCCCCGTTAGCTATTACGTATTTAAATATCAAATGATTTGTTAGATATTTTTGTTTATAGTAAAAAAGGGTTTCCATCATTAAATACATACATATATATATATATATTTACTTTTTTAAATGCCAATACATTATTTTTTGAGATTAAGTTTGACATTTCAATATTTTTGGTTTTTTTCTTTGTGTGATTTGTTGTTGTCCAAAGCAAAACTTTAAATTGAGTGCAATTTCTCGTTATAGTTCGCCGTTCAATTCTTGTGTCATGGACGGACGATATTTGGTGCTTGTCATTAGAACATTTGTAGGGATATAAGTAAGAAATAAATGTACAAAATATTAGCTCTCTAGCTTTAAGTACTGTTAATTAATATTTATTGTTTTAGAGGTTCTTACTATATTTTTACCCCGTAGCGTGTAACAAAATGTAAAACTGGTTCATTTTTTATATTGTATTTTGTAAGAAATAAATTTAAAATTTTCATATTTCTGACTTTAAGATAAGTATAAAGAACAATATTCACTTTTTTAGGGGTTCTTTCAAATCCTATAGGGTCCAAATGTGAATCTAAACCATCTAGGGACCCACTCAAATATACATACAAAATTTCATCAAAATCGGTCCAGGCGTTTTGGAGGAGTTCAGTGACAAACACATGTACAGAAGCATAGTACAAACACATGCTAATGAGCTTGACTTGTGAGAAAGTAACTTAGATAAAATAAAACCTTAGATAAAAACAGGCTTTGCCCCCTGTGCTTCAAAGTTTCAATGCTAATCTTATGGAAGAATACAAACTAGCAGAACCGTTGCGGTTTCGCCCGCGTAAACTATTAGGACTTAAACTTTTTCACAGCTACCTATTTAATATCGGGCAAATAATTGTACCTGAATTATATTCTTTCATAAGAATTGTATTGAATCAACTTTTGAAGGGTTGTGGGGCATATCCCTAAGAACTGAGGCAATTCAGAAAATCTACGCTTTATCCCCTTTAATTTGACACATACAACTTGTAAATCTGTACAGTAGTCACTGAGAACTTAGTCTTTCAACCGCGTATTAATATAGGATCATTCAATTGAGCACTTGGCATACAGTTCAGAAGCAAGATCTGCTGTTTTAAGCTAACGTCTGGAATGGCATCACAATATAAGCTAATAGAACCGCATATGAGCTGGAAAACCCCAAAGAGGCGAATTGGAAGTATTTGATCGAAACCGAGCGACTGGATTTGGAACCTCTAAATGCACATTTATAGAGACATACAACTCATATTATAGGTGAATGTGTCCTGATAAAGATGTTACTTTTCAATGTGAAACAAAATTTACCAGCAAAATTAATGTACTAAGTAATTTCAATAAATTTAGCGGATCTTACCAACAAACGCCCAGGCGTTAGGATCGGCATGGCCCATCTGCCTCTTTAAACTCATATTGAATGACTCAGAGTCATTATTTGTCCGTCTGGGAGCGCCGCACACTGTTAGGCCTCGGCCACGATACGAGCGGTGAGCGGTGAGCGGTGGGCGGCGGGCGGCAGTAGCAGGTGCAAGCGGCACACAAAAATTATCTAACTGATGGAGTTTCCTTGTTAAACACGGTTGGGTGGCTACGATACAAGCGGCGGATGTGCGTTGACCTAACTCTCGCTCCAGAGTGCCGCTCATGATCAAATCAGTTAGATAATTTTTCGACTGCCGCCCGACGCTCATGGGTTTCTTTACTTTCAACAAACATATGACATTGGTTAAAAAGGCAAAATTAAGTATTTTTGATACGTATACGTTCATGGCATACTAACGACCACTTATACAAAATTTCAAGAAAATCCGACGGTAAACAAAAAAGTTGCTAATTTTTGCGAGTATACTTTCGGAATTTGGTATTCGGTTCAAGGATTTATTTATTCTTTAAACACCATGAATTATGGAATAAACAACACCAATGGTTAAAACTTTCTGTTATGGGACTTCTTACCATTGTTATTTTCACAGGAAGCATAATATTTTAAAATTACTCCTTCCCCGGGTTACACCTGAATTTATGTTAAAATCCAAATTTCAAGAAAATCCGACTGTAAACAAAAAAGATTCTAAATTGTGCGGTTATAATTTTGGAATTTGGCATTCTGTTCAAGAGTTTATTTATTTTTTAAACCTCATAAAGGATTTAAACTTTCTGTTGTGGGACTGTTTAACATTGTTATTTTCACAGGAAGTATAATTATATTTTTAAATACTCTCTACCCGTATTACACCTGAATTTCTGGACAAAAAGTCTACGGTTAAAGATATAGTAGTCCTACATTGTGATTTTGAACAAGTGATGCCGTAAACTGACTGAATGACTGTCAGGAGATCTTAAGTGAAGGGATAACATGATCCAGTCTCGTAAATTATTGTTTGTTATCGATGGAAGAGATAAAGAGATGAGGGTGTTTGCTATCTCACTCACCTCGCCTGTTCATTTGTTCGGCTACGTACAAACTGCCCAACTTTTTTTGGGTCATTTCTAATATACAAACTGCCCTACAAGGTCCAGGTATAAGAACAAGGTACAGGCCGGGGTGTCGGCGACATACAAACTGCCCTACTTTCTACCTGACACAGGTACGGGATATTTCCCTCCGAATTCCCTCATACCAATAAATAAATAGTTTAAATTAGATAATAACTAGTAGACCCACTTCGTTTGCATAGATTGTTTCGACATACAAAATAATACAGATAATTTATGAACCAAGTTGAAACAGCCAGTATGTTCGTGTATTTATTTATCTGTTATTCTTATCTAATAGGAACCGTTGCGTGCTTATATAATAGGTTAGGTTAGGTTAGGTTAGGTTAGGTTAGGTTAGGTAAGGTTAGGTAAGGTTAGGTTAGGTTAAATATTAGATAAGAATAACAGATAAATAAATACACGAATACACGCAACGGTTACTATTAGATAAGTGCTCGTAAGAACGCAACGGTTACTATTAGATAAGTGTGTGTAAGTTATATTAGTGTGTGTAAGTTATTACATACTGTCATTGTTATAGTTTGGTTACTGTAGCCCGTGCATCACTGAGGATGGCGACATTGTCGTTGAAACGCGTTTGAGGTTAGTAAACGTATTTATTGTGAGATTTTGTGTTCAGGTTTTATTTTATCTAAGTTACTTTCTCACAAGTCAAGCTCATTAGTTATTTATTACTCTTGCAATATACATTTTATTGTATGAGAGTAAATTCAATTAAAAGTGTTTTTATTTATTTTACAAAACAATAAAACAGTTCAACGAATTGTATGGCTCAAAATTATTTTATTAATTAATTAAGTACGGTAATAATTTTCTAATAAATAATAAGAAATTATACAATAATTACTAATATTTCCCTTAACTCTTTCAGTCACCTTGTCCTATATCTAGGACGATACAAATAACATTTTTTATATACATATCTTATTAAATATCCAAGGTTACAGTCATATGGTTGCATTCTTAAGATACCAAACTAAAGTTTTAACATTATGAAATATTAACAACAAGAGTAATAACAAAACACGTGTTATGCCAAATTACAGTTTTTTAGAAAAT